>CM060964.1:22620410-22912910 GCA_030765045.1 Tenodera sinensis
AGGAATTAAACAAAATGTTCGTCATGAGTGGCAAAACAGTATCTAAACGAGTTTAAAAAAAACCAAACATGAGAATTTAATGTACTGTTTGAGCACATTTATTAAATTGCCGCGTTTTGATACTTAATGGTCAGAAGGGAAAAACTGCATTGTTGTTTTTTAAAGGATTTTCTTCGGGAATTATATTGGAAATTTTCTTAAAAATTCAGTGGCTTGTCCTCCATCGGACATACTGGGCAGTTCAAGGACAAAAGAGGTACACTATAGTGAATTAGTAAATGGTTTTAATCTTGTATAAAGGAGAAAATTAATATCCTCTTTGCTTGCGCACATTTCAATAGATTTTTATACCTCCTCCCGTTGTATTTGGTTTGCTGTGTGTGTGTGTGTGTGTGTGTGTGTACTCTATACAGATGACCATGCCATACCAGCTTTAACGCATCCGCAGCGCGCTATCTGCATGAACAACGCCGTCTAAATCACTATTCATTCAAAATTTCCTGAGAGGAAAATTCTGTGTTAGATTATCCTTAAAATGTATGATCACACAGCATAAATTCTATAGCTGTTGTGTACATTCGATATCCACAATGCGAAACTGAGGTAAACATTAATGCGAGGCAAAGCGTGAAGTTGTGAGCGCCACAAAATAATCAAACAGCTTGTGTCATTGTAGAGGCTGTGGTTATAGATTATTTATTATGCTATCGGTACCCATGGGATTGTTGTTAATGATGGTGTTGTCCCGGCTTGTGTAAGTGAATGGACAGGAAATCGGATGTTTTCGATGAATAAACGAAAGAAATTTGAACGAACAGTGGGTGCGCATTGTCGGCTGGCCGCATTAGTTCCGTCATTTGTTCCGCACGGCCAGGCACATCTAATCTAATGCAAACACTCTTCTGCCGTGTTTGCCTAGCTTGGTTTGATGCACGTGCCGCCCGAATTAGTTGGCTAGGTTTAACGGAATGACCCCTCGTAATAGGCCGCTGTCGAAACCGCACTCACAAATTACACATGGAGAAATTGGTTTATATTCAGGAGAAAATTGCAGTGTTGCTTGATTTCGGCCACTAGGGTTACATATCCAGGGACAGGGTCTTCATGATTGGCTTCCCCATTTGATTTGCTTGGACCAAGTTTATGTAAAATGAATAGCCTTTGTATAGAAAGCTTCATTTCATTTGTAAACACATTGGAAAAAACTCATGTTTCTGCATGCGAAATGGACGGACTCAGTTTAATGAAAGCAACACAGTGAAATTTTCCGCCATTAGTTGTATCCACACTATTGTCCTGCGCTTCGGTCATTTTTCATCACATAACACTAACACCCATTTCAAACCATACGTTCTGTATACCGCTTCAGTAACATCGTTACTAACTTAGTTGTGCTGAACATTTTCTACTACTACTACTGCTGCTGCTGCTGCTGCTGCTGCTGCTGCTGCTGCTGCTGCCGCTGCCGCTGCCGCTGCCGCTGCCGCTGCCGCTGCCGCTGCCGCTGCCGCCGCCGCCGCCGCCGCCGCTGCCGCTACTGCTGCCGCTGCCGCTGCCGCTGCCGCTGCCGCCGCTTCTACTGCTGCTGCCGACAACAACAACAATAATAGTAATAATAGTAATAATAATAATAATAATAATAATAATAATAATAATAATAGCAATAATAATAATAGCAATAATAATAATAGCAATAATAGTAATAATAATAATAATAGTAATAATAATAATAGTAATAATAATAATAGCAATAATAGTAATAATAATAATAATAGCAATAATAGTAATAATAATAATAGTAGTAATAATAGTAATAATAGTAATAATAATAGTAATAGTAATAATAATAATAATAGTAATAATAATAGTAATAATAATAATAATAGTAATAATAATAGTAATAATAATAATAGTAATAATAATAATAATAGTAATAATAATAATAATAATAATAATAATAGTAATAATAATAATAATAATAATAGTAATAATAATAATAGTAATAATAATAATAATAATAATAGTAATAATAATAATAATAATAATAATAATAATAATAGTAATAATAATAATAATAATAGTAATAATAATAATAATAATAATAATAGTAATAATAATAATAATAATAATAATAATAATAATAATAATAATAATAATAATAATAATAATAATAATAATAATAATAATAATAATAATAATAATAATAATAATAATAATAATAATAATGGCGGAAAATATTTTTACAATTAGCACATTACAAATCGCATTTCAAGGGGGGAGAGTGAGGGAAAGAGACTGTTAAGGAGAGAGGGTTGGAGAAGAGAGCAAAGGAGACAGTGCTTTTATTCGCCCGGCCCCCTTAAAAATCACACAGCAATGGAAAATATTGTGTCGGTTATTGAGCGTAGGTCCCACTTACTTAGTTACTTTTGCTCAAGTGTAGTAATGTGCAACAGTCGCGTGAAGATGGTAAGTGAATTGGAGCAGAGGATTGTGCATGCTAATCAGAAATTCCAAAATTATTCTGGGATGCTACAAGAAACCCCGTTGAATAAATGAGTGGAGTTTTTCCTCTAGATGCGAGGATGCATACTTCCATCAATAGGCAGGACTGTGTTGTAGTTTTAAAATGTAACATAAGCAACAACTAATGGAATATGTTTGAAGTGGAGTCCGTGGTTGCTTGCAATTATCCTCCAAAGACCAACTTCAGTATCCGTGTTTACTGAGACTATTCTACTCCTGTTTGTATGTACGGTCATTTCATCCCTATCAGTCTCCACTGTCAATTATGACACACCTCTATAAAATTAAAAGTTAAACGTTAAATGTTCACGTTTTTTAAAATTCTCCAATTTGGCCATGCACTGACGAACACTTTGAAGGCTTTCCCCCAAAAAGATTCTAAAGGGTGTCTTCATTAGACAGATAAAATCGACTTCAGAGAGGCTTAAGTCAGGAGAGTTCCTTGGATGGTAGAGCACTTTCCAACACCATTCAGTGAACAAGTGATTCACCACGTCTGCAACATTCGCTCAAGCGCGTTGTCTTGCAAAATGATGGATGGGCTCCTCACAAAGTCTCCGTTTCCTGCTCAAACTTGGATGGCGTTCTTCTCCCAAATATAAAACTTCACGCGTGCAACTGCTGCCGAAAGCTGTTATCTTCATGCATGCAGCAAAGTATATTTTAAACCCCATAATGGACTAATGGGTATGCTTACGAGATCAAGCTTCCAAAATTGCTGTTTGAAATTGAAATGTTGTCTTCTTACAAGAAAATAATAGGATTTTGATATGTCAGGAAATAAAGTTAGTGGCCCGCCTCGGTAGCGTGATGGTTAGCGTGTCTGCCTCACGTTGAAGAGGTCGCGAGTTCGAATCTCGCTTAGGGTAAGTTATCCGGGTAAGGTTTTTTTCCGAGGTTTTCCCTACCCTGAGAAGACGAATGTCGGGTAACTCAAAGCTCCGTGGACCTCGGGCTCATTTGAGCATCATTTCACCCGTTTCATTTCATTCATTCGTCCGAGATGACACAATGTTGGAGGACGTTAATTTAAAAAAAAAAATAAATAAATAAAATAAAGTTAGTGTTCATGTTATGGAATGCTTGTTAAATCTCAATTCTCCCATAAAACTGAGACATTTTGGATAAGTAATGCCCGATTATCATCAGCGCTCCCAGGTAGGAGGTTCTTGCTATGGTAATTTTTCTTGTTTAATTTATTTATTATTTGAAGTCGCTTCAACATAAAAGCCATATCGCGACTAAACAATGAGGGGAAAAAAGGGGGAAACAAATCATGAAGTTTACATTGAATTTAAACATTAACTTTGCATGCCTTGATGAACTTGATGATTTTCTTGTGACATTGTTGATCACCCAAAGCCAGCTGAAGGTTCTCAGGAACTCCATACTGAAGTCGCTGGTGAGTGTATCTTGGGCAAACAGTGAGCAGATGCTGAACGGTAAGAGTAGAATCACACAGAGTACATTTAGGAGGAAGTTCACGGGACAGAATGTACGAAGGAGTAAGCGCAGTAAGGTAATTTCATAACTTTTTCAAAATAACGTAATTAACCCTTAAATGGTGACATCCGTCTGAGAGACTAAGATGACAAAATCTTGCATTTTATGTCCACTTTGGTGAAGCTAACAATTTAAAGGCTTGATGAATTATTAATACAGATATTTTGGTTCCGTTTACATCGTATATTACAATCAATTATGCAGAAATTACAAAATTATATGTTAGCCTTTGTGAGAAAATGGCGCTAACAGTAACATCCATCTGAGAGAATAAGATAACAAAAGTTTGCATTTTTGTCCAATTTAGTGAATCCAACAGTTTAAAAGTTTTATTAATTATTAATACTGATATTTTGATTCTGTTTACATCATATTTTGCAAGAAATTATGCAACAATTTACAACTAGGTAGGTACCTTTACAGCAATATCCGCTTGTGACACGGTGTGGCTTACGTGTGTACACTTATAAAACAATACTATTGCGGAACTAAAACAGCGACGTCCACACAATTCAGTGTTCTACTCTCAACCAAAGCATGACTGAAATATAAGTTAAAGGCATGTGAACGCTGGCCAATGCTCAAGCAGAGCGCTGTTGCCAAGCGTAGTGCATGTACCGGCAGAGGTTCTGTACACAAGGGTGTGTGAGATGCATGCACCACATTCGGCAGCGCTGGTAGGAGGGGCAAGCGTAGGATTCGCTGGAGTCCGCAGTACGCCCCGCCTCCATATGCCTTTAAGTTTTGCGAAGATTATAGTAGCATGTTAGGGCTGATAGCTGACTATTAGTACTGTGTTTCCTGTTGTGCGAATAAATTTAGTGAGCACAAATTATACTTACATCACCGGCTTGGCAGCGTAATTTCACAATGTGTATCAGTATGCAATACCGCAAGGCTTAGCAAGCTTATGATTGACTCTTGTATCGAGCCACCCACCATTAAATTTTTCTACAACCATACAAGCAATGTTTATGTTGAGTGCGTATTTTATTTCCGAGATGATATATTATCCATAAATCCTCATAAAGCCTGCAGATTTTGAGGAACTTCTTGCAACTTCTTGTTAACGCCACAATTTCATTACGTACTATATTTGCAACAATTATTACATTGCATCCTGTATGTTATGAAATGCCGAATTCTTTGGGTATAATTCGTTAAAGATTGCAAATTGTATTAAAAAATTGTCAAATGAAGTGACCAAAGACTGCCAAAACTGCAGGAATCCCACTCCTGACACTAGTGTGACAAACTGACAAAGCCAATAATGTTAGTTTTCTATCACTTTATTGTCATCCAAAATTTTATCACATATACAGAGATTTCTTCTCGTCTTTAAGATAGTCTACAGTCTATCGTTTTATCATAACTTTTACTTCTCGTGACCTTGCCTCAGTTCTTTCAGTGTCTTTCTTCACTTTCCCTGTCTCTCATACACTAACTACGACGATGTAATCACTCGACGCTCGTTAGATATTTTTTACGACGCACACGCACAGCTGACACACTGGCCAATTCATGGCTGCCAGGCGAACTCATCCCCCGAATTTTCTATCCTTCCACTTCACTTCATTAATCATTTCTTACTGGGTCGAAAGTGTCAGCGAAGACGTCAGGTGCAGATTGGCAAGGATGATATGCGCTCAGAAACTCTTTCAGTCCCTCGTTGCCCGGTGTCTCCTCTCACCTCATCCTTCCTCCCGGGGGTGCCCCCTTGGGGCATAGGTGCAGTAAGCTTGGCTTCAGTGCCGAAGCCCCTCCATATGTCTCCTATTCCTATTGTGAATTGAGACATGCTCAACCAAGGGAAGGAAACATTGCATTTAAAAGCAAGAGTGTTATGCAAGCTTGAACGTAAGTACAGTAAAACACGTGTCTGTTAGAAAATGGGACTATATATTTTATATCCTCTTGTGTTACACGTTCCACTGTATTGCACGCTAGAAACCGAGATACCCCTTGGAGAGGTCTCCTATGTATAGGTAAATGAAAAGCTTTCTCCCTTTTCCATGAATTCACGGTGGTATTGATTCGAAAAGGTTTATATTGCAATAAATCGCTCTTGACTGATATATGAGCGCATTAAAGTATTATTAGCTAGTCAAACAGTAAAACTGAATTATTGTCAGCAGATTCAAAACAGGCGAAGGCAATGTGTATTAGCAAAACGTCGTAATGCGACGTTATGGCCCTTACAAAGTGAATTTGCTGGCGTGAAAGGTTTGCCGAATGGGGATTGCTACACTGAGGCGAACCAACAACATTTAATTCCAAAGAGAGATTTTAAACTGTTAAACATCCAAGCAAAATGAATACATTAATATATGAAGTGCTATAATATTTTGTTAGACCAGACATATACAATTAAAGTGTTGTTTGTTCCATATAACCGTTCTTCTGAAGCTCTATGGATTGGAAATTACTGGAATCTATTGGAGTTTTAATACTCTAGAAGTATCGAGAAGTCGCTTCGCTTTGTAACGGGACGAGAATTCCGGTGGTGGTACTGGCTGCGAGTCTATGCTTATTCATAACCAGGGAGCGGGGTTTTAGTAAGTAAACATAGGCATAATATTAACAGCATTGAGTATAGAGCCGGCAGGTAGCGCTACCACCTTCCACTCTAATTGTTTACAAGATGACTACAAGGTCGCCGGCCGGCGCTTCCACTTCCCGTTTTAGGTGCAAGGTCAAGTTAATGGATTTCTTACTAAAACCCCGCTCCCTGTTCATAACTTTCCACGTAATAAACTATATATTAGATTCATGTATGTAATTCATGAAAGGTAATGTAGATTAACACGATACCAAAGTGCGAAGGAACTTTTTTATAACCCTTTACTTTTAATATTGAGTAATTATAATAATTTAATAAACAGTAGCTAGAAGATGTGTATTGAAAAGAGCTGCATTGTACCAAAACTAAGATACAAATGACGTAACAAATGGTAGCATTGCCCGTAGCATTGTTAGCATTGGTAGCGAAGGAAATATAGCACAAAATACAACGAAGTAAGATATTTAATGAGAAATTTGAACACAATGATCACCAAAAACTGCGATCATGAGCTTCTAAATGTTTTTGAAGACACTAATGTTCCGTAGGTTAAACGGCCCTTTATATATATCCACTCTCAGTTTCGAGGAGGTTCAAAGTTCAATGAGTCCGCTTTCTAGAGGAATCTAGTAAAACACGATCAAAAAACGTAAACAAGGCGATCGATATGACGTAACGCCCAATGGCTATGTAACACACCTAACGTATTTGTAGTGTGAATAGATGCTTAACTGACTAATAGTCTACACCTGTGATTAGGGAGTAAACCTTCATAGAGGGGACAAAATTGCTGGGTTTGGACTATACGAAGTGGGAGGGGTCAATCTGTCACATGATCACTGCACAGAGGAGACCAGGTACAGTCGACACACGAAAGTTGTAGATTAAGTTGTTGCATAACTTACATTTAAGGCTGTCCCCATTTAGTGTAAAACATTCACTCCCAAATTGTTGTACAAGTTCAGAAATACGTGAATAGTTCTATCCTCCTGCTGCAGGCATTTTAACGTGTAGAAGTACTGAACACATTCGAGAGACACTATGCGCTGTAGGCAGTGCGTTTGTGCTGTCGCTGTACTCGGGCAATGATGTCACGTTGTACCCCTGTTGTAGGTAACTTGCGATCGCCTCACTTCACGATAGCTGTTTAAAGTTTAGCATACATTAGTTTTACTACTCTAGTATTAAACAATTACCCTTCATGCGAGCGCACCATTAAATTTTTTTTTTTTGTGAAAATCTCAGGAAAATGTACATTAGAATTGCATGTTCAACAATAACACTCAAAGACTATAATTTCCAAATTATTTTCACTTTTAATACTGTGAGTGTTTAATTTTCTGTGCGAGTTAACAATTTGAACTTAACGTAAGGTTTCTTTTTAACTTGATTTTTGGAAGTATTTTTCTCAACTTCCTTTCGCATTCAGAATGCTTCAAACAATGGATTTTTAATTTAATTCACATATATTACGAAAATTAAATATTAAATCTATATAGTACTTGCTTTTTGTGAAGAGTTTATGAGAAGTTGATTTAATATAACATGTGGAAAATATTATCCTAACATTATTAGGTAAAACTTAAAACATGTACGGAGAACAACAAGAAGGTATAAATTGTAAAACCACATATTCCATTATTGGATTTCTATTAAAATAACAATACATGCTTGAAAATCAACCATAAACATAAAAGCTAGGAAGCAGTTAATGCAATTAATTCATTTATCACGTAAACAAACGGTAGAGGTTTCTATAAACATTAATTCCATGTTGCCGAAGCTTCTGTATGCCTACGTGAATATATTCCATTTCGGCCATGATCAGCTTGAAGCAAAAAAGGAAAAAGCGTTCTTATTAAAAATGTGTGTATATGAAAATGAAACGTAATTTGTAGAGTTAATGTTGTGCACATCGTATTTATAATATATAATTTTAATACGAAAACAGCTCAATTGCTAAAAGTTTTGTTACTACAAACGTTACTATTTGTATTAAAATGTTAGCTTGCCAAGTTATGCTTAATTTTCTCCATTAATGACCATTATTTCAGACCATTAAACTCTTTTCTAAGCTCGCAGGTCTACCAAAAGCATTTAGTTACGACGTAAAAGGTTTGGCAACTGTCTAACCTTCTTTCTCGGCCCTCAGGTATACCGACTCCATTGTACTTAACCGGATGGTTATAACTTGGCACCTGCCGTTAAACTTTGGTTTGGATTTCCTATACCTGTAGTCAAACTACGTCCATAATGGTGGGCCTAAATGTTGTGCTTTATCCATTTTCTGCACCTTTTAAATGTAAGGTATCTATGTGACATTTACGAAAACTTCAGTATCTTATTAAAATATCTGTGTAAATAAAATTAATAGATGGAACATTCTGTATTCCTTAAGCAAGTAATTATCTTCAAATTGTTCTACAAATGCATGAGATGGCTTCCGAGAAATAAGGCATCTATAGAAATGCTCCTTGCAGTACAGTTTTCAAAATAACAAACATTCAGATTTACTTCTTAGGAATATTACTTTAAAATCTTATTGAATGGCTTTGAAACTGAATGAGTATTACTGTAGAAAATAATAATAAATTATGTATTTATAATTTATATTTTATGTTTAAAAACAATTTTATTAATACATATACACATAATCCATTTTACTGGCTTAAACTTTCCACTACCTTTATTATGATGTTAAGGTACTCTTGTGAAAAGGTTGAACTGGTTCAATCCTGGCCACAACTAACATTTTGATCAGTGAGTTCGAAAACGACATTGTGAGAAAATTGACCTTTAATGCTTGAGAAATTATCTTTTTCCTTTAAAACTGGCATTTAAATTGTCACGTGAAAAGCATTTAAAACGAAACTTACTGAAACAACTTCGGCATATGAATATACAGAAATAACATTCTATCAGTGTGCAAAAGTCCTAAAATCGACATTACCAAGTATTTTCACAGTTTGCCCCTCTTAGGGGTACACCGAAGTGAAAAAAGTTAAAAAGGTGAACTTAGAGACTTAGTTTTTTGTAAGGCATTATCAGCAAGTAAAGAAATGTTTGTACCAAATTGCATTTAAATATCTAATCCTGATATATTAATTAATTTATATCAATTTTATTAGATGCATTCAAAATCTATCTCCTCCAGCAGATGTTCAAGAGCATGGTTGATTTCTTAAAATTGTATCTCTTGTTACCTTTGTGTCAAATTAACGGAAGTAAAGTTTGATGTAGTGAATAGTTTTTCTATAAACAATTTTAATACCACGAAGTGTGAAAATCTCATAAAACAGCGCATTACCACGTTAATTATTTTTTTAAAAAAGTATAAGAAAAAGCAAACAGACATTTTATTACACACATTCTGAAGTATACTGGAAAAATATTTAGATCTCTAGCTAGAGTTTTGTAGGAGAAGACAAAAAAATCGTTTCCGAGAAAAATGAGTTCAAAGTTGTAATGGAAGGTGCGGGCATTCCCATTTAAAAGTCAGAGATGCACCAGTTTAAAATGACGCTCAAAATATGTGTTCCCGCTCCATATGGGATTAAAACTTCGCAGATATATTTTTTAAGCTATGGTGCATTTTTGCAGTAAAAATCCAAATTTTTTTTTTTTTTTTTTTTTTTTTTTTTTTTTTTTTTTTTTTTTTTTTAAACCAAAGAGGCTAAACTATCACCTTGGTGTTCCCTTAAAGTGAATGTTCTGGTTCCCCTCAAGTGATAAACATGGTTCAAAATTACTGTAATACTTGTTTAAAACAGGACTTTCTCTACTCTTGTACTAACACATTCTTACAATCGCTTATTCCTATATCTTCATGTTAGTTGAGATAAACATTAGCAGAAATTATGTTATTGCTTATTTCCTTGTAGGCACAACAGGAATATGGGAATACATTAAGCTTTGAGCGATAGTCAAATCTTTTAAAGCTTTCAAACCCCATTCTCTTTCCACGGTTAATATATCAAAGAATGATTTAGAATCAGGAGAAACTATGGCTACACAGTTAAAGTAGCTATTTTGTGGTAGCATTCATCAATTCCGCAAGCCTGTTGGTAATTTATATTCAGCTTTTACTCACAGAAGCTTATGTTTGCTAAATTACTCATATGTCTGGTCTCCGAAATACAGTTCGCCTGAACTTCGTCTAAGCATACATAAATTACCTCCTATATACAGGGATAGATTGACAGTAACAACGAAATGCACCTGGAGCACTTAGCAGGCTTCTGTTGTTCATGGCTAAACTTATATATAATTAAAAATCTGATGTGTTGCACTCACACGACTTTCTCTAGTCTTGTACCAACCATTCCTACAAACTCATATTCCTATATCTTCTTCGCGTTAGTTGAGATAAGCATTTCTAGAAATTATCTTACTGTTTATCTTCTTGTGGGTACAAGGAGAATATTGGTATAGGTATACTTTGAGCGATTGTCAAATCGTTTAAAGCTTTCAAATTCCGTTTTCGTTGCACGGTTAACATATATCAAATTAATAACGATGTTCCATTTGACAGAAGTATAAGTTCTCCAAAACTTACACAAATATCAAGCAATATTTCGGAAATGGTTCACTCCACATGAAAATTTATTCAGACATAAATTTGTGTTTTAGCAAAATATAGATTTTTTTTTTTTTGTATAGTAAGACCTCGTCTACTCCTTATGGTGTATCGGTTATGCAAAAGTCATCCCGAGTTAATAGGATTCATAGTCTATAGCCAGAATATTCAAGATACACATTTCATCTGCCAAATACAATATCTCAAACATATACCATTTTAATCAATATTGAAAATAAGAAAATCAAAATTTTCGAAAACTTTTCCATGTAAAGGTTAGTTTAGAGTGTAACAACTTTCTTCAAAATCGTCGTGTCACATTCTTACAAGACATTAAGGGACACTGGGAGTAAAATTTGAAAGTTCCACATTTTTTGATAGATTTTTCTGAAATTTTTACTGTGTTTGTATTTATATGAGAATAAGAGGTACACCAAATTTAATTAAAATTGGATAATTCGTTTAGGATACATAAATTATTTTATGAATTTAATTGGCACATTTTCAAAATAGAGCTTGCGTCTATTGACTTTTCAAAATTCATTTATATTGTCAGAACTGATACTGTAAAACATGGGTAACAATTGTATGAAGAGATATTTCAAATACGTTTGCTGATTATGCTGTACATATTTTTTTAATAACAAAGAAAATTTAATCTTAAAAAATATTGATTTTTTTCATACAAAAAAAATGTTTTTAGAATTCATGTTAATGATAGCATCAATATTGAAGCATAGTTTTGTTTAGCTGCTATTTATGAATACTTTTGGAAATTTTCATTGAATTTGAAGCAAAACTCAGGCGCGACGTTCTTTTGGAATGTGCAGAAATGTAGTTTTGAGAAAAACAGGCTTTTATAAAGGAGCATCCTGTGTACGTTAAGGGAAGAGCGCTATTTGAAAGGGCCGTAATGACCACATGGAGTGGGGATATGAAAAATGTTAGCTGATCCAAATGCATTGGTGTTCCTATAACATTTTAAGGAAAAAAAACAATTTTCGACTTTTTGACAATTTTGACCAAAATTTCACTCCCAGTGACCCTTTTTCATCTGCCAAAGAGAATATCTCAAACATATGCCATTTTAATCAATATTGTTAGAGCCATTTTCAAGAAAATCAAAATTTTCGAAAACTTTTCCATGTAAAGGTTAGTTTAGAGCGTAACAACTTTCTTCAAAGTCGTCGTGTCACATTCTTACAAGACATTAAACTTAAATACTAACTTTGGTTTTTAACCGACTTTTCGTTTTTTATTTATGCTGTGCACAGGCTGACAGACTAACAGACACACAAACACACGCGCATATTTTTCTGAAAATGTTTTTTTCTGGATTCAGGGGGTCTGAAAACATATTTCCGCTGAAAACTCTACATCCAATTTTTGGGTGGAATACAATACTTCCTCTACTATATGTAGTAGAGAAAGTAAAATAAGCCGCCATCCATTAAAATCAACTAATTACATGTTTTCGTGAACCATAAAAGAATAGGGAACGTTGTAGCAAAATAATAGAAAAATATTTCTAGATTATGCAAAACGAGGTCATCAGGTTTTAGAAATGTCCATATAAAACTTATAATTTAAATGTTAACGAAATTGCATAGTGAGGAAAATTAACAAAATAAATAGGAAGAAAAAAGGCTATTAGCTATTACTCCAAGTAATATTTAAGTATGATATATTTCTGTATAATTGCAAATTCATAAGTATCCTATTGAAGGTTTTGCAACAACCTGACAGAATATTAAGACGCTTTATAAAATCAGAAACTTTTGAATAGTTTTTAGCCATAAATTCTGAGTTTAGGATATCAGAGCACTGCAAGTGCAGACCAAATCAGACCCAATCAGACCCAACGATTCTGCGTTGCTATTTATGAAATGTCATACTTCTATTTATTTATTAGTCTTTGTGGTTGCATAAATATCAAGTATAGAAATGATAACAATAGGATATTTTTATTTAAAATAAGCGTGTTAACCTAGATACACACCCTTTAAGTGAGCTGGAGTAAACGTTGTCCTGTAATTTTGTCTTCGAAACCCAAAAATTCCATTAAACTTCATTAAATTTGTAAATCCGATCTTGTAAATCTCCGTGTACAGAAAACCAGGAGAGCGCTTTTGGCTATCAGGCCACATCAATTATTCCCTCTCCAAAAGAATTTCGTTCAACATTCATTGAATTACGTGCCATGATCTCTATAGTCGTTGGCACATTCCGTCCAATTTTTTGTGCAAACGTCATTGGTTTGTTTGTCACCATACTCGTAAATTTAAACATGCCGAAACTGTTGAGTATAGAAAGCCACAGAACCCACACATGGCAACTTTTTGCTGTATGCTGTTGTTGTCTTTCCCGTAGGTTACCGTAAAAAAGAATAATGTTTATGCCAACTCACTTGTCTGGCCGATATTGGACTTCTGCCCATCAATGGCAGAAACACTTCACGTGCTGAAAAATTTACGACACACTCAACACATTATTCCGCAATGGCACGATCACCATCCTACAGCTCCAGAACAATAATCCGATTTACTTTAGATGTTTTCTGATTCGGTTCACATGTAGGTGAAAGAATCGGAGCCAGACATAGTGCGAAAATAGCCCTTCATAGTAATTTGTATCACGACGTGAATTAATCTCTTCTCAGCCATTATCGCCAGCATAACATGGGTTACATGGCCTACCAAAATGATTGCCCATCCTATACGATGTGCCTTGTTCGTGAGAGAACTTAATGCTGCTGATAATAGCGAAGTACTTCGACTGAATAAACAGGTATATAGGTACATACTTGGTCGGTAAACCATGATAAAAGTCATACCCCTACCTTATCCAACTGTCGCGAGATATCCTGATTCAAAATTTGAATCCACATATGCCACTCTAGCACACAGCTCTACTCTTCTAATATTATCCATGTAGTTTTTGCAACAACCGACTGGAGCACTATAGGTAAAACTGTGTGACTCAAATTATGGTAGTAAAGTTTGTTTTCATTTTAAAATGTTAATTTCTGTTTTAAGAATAATAATTGTTAACATTCCTAAAACCACATTTCAACTCAGATTATCTGCGCATAACATTGCTTATACATCAATGAGAACATATGTGGTTTAAAAGCTATTGGTGTAAGAAACTGGAGAAACTCAGGCTTTGCCCCTGTGCAGGGGGTAAAATGAGTGAGTGAATGTGGGAATGTGGGAATGAAGTTTAAGGGCCTGTCGACAGCTAAGTCATTTTGGCCAGGGGGTAAATTGAAAGCGTATTTAAGCACACTGAAAACAAGAGCAAAGCGATGAAAGAGTAATCATTATGTCCCAGATAAGAAATGAACACCGGCAGTTTTGAACAGTATGGCCCCTTCAGAGAGGGCGAATGTTCCGACACAGAAGAACGGTATACAAATTCGTGACGTAGCCTTTACGCACTTAATGAAAACATCCGCACGAAAGAAACATCTGGTGTCGAAGCTCGGAAGTGTAAAATACTACAAAATTCAAGCCTTCCCTTGAACTACAAATGGGACAAAAATAAGTTGGTTAGAGTTCCAGACATATGCAAACCCAAACAATGTACCACCCCGATCCATCTCTCCAGGCCCAAATGACCTCGTTGTCGGCGGGCCGTTAAACCCCACACACTCACTCACTCACTCACTCCATCTCTCCAGGTCAACTCTGGCCTGAGTAAAAACCCTAACGAATTGACGTTACAGAAGCTTAATAAGTCTACACTCAGTTTGAAAGTTCAACAATGCTGTGTGAGAAAGGGGTACATAAAGCCCATAAATTAATCTCACCACCCAAGCAGTTGTCCCAAATACCAACTACATTTTGCTCTAATCCCACTGGCAAGGAATGTATTTTGCCGAGATAGCTTCTGTTTCCCCCAAGTTAGATAGATGAACATGGCGATATGCTATACGGCGAATCTTCCCCATGGAAGGATAGGGCAACAGCCGCTCTGTAGCTTTAAGCTGCCTTTATCTCCGTTTAAGCCCCCTGAAGAAGCTTCGGGCCTTAGCAGTATGGGTCACTCGGACTACGGACATGCATTTATTTTGTAAGCCTTTCGTGTGAAGTTCAAAGTGCAATAACCTTAACCCTGGAGAGCCTGTGCGTCTTCTGAGTGAATAATTCCAGATTATTTCCTGGCCCACTGAAAAAAAAAAAAAAAAAAAAAAACGTCCCATATGCTCTGGTGTCGTCTATGATTCACAAGTGATATATCAAAATGGTATAATGACGTGAAACTGCATTACTCGTAACTGTTATATATTTCTTAAACTGGTAAAAGAAAAAGAGAAAGTATCAAAATGGAATAGCAATATAATGACTAATAAATGCATTCAAAAAAATAAAACATTGACATGTTGCACTCACATGACTTTCTCTACTCCTGTACTAACCATTCTTACAAATTCTTATCCCTGCATCTTCTTCGTGTTAGTTGAGATAACCATTTGCAGAAACTATATTATTGCTTATTTCCTTGTAGGTACAAGGGGAATATGGGAATACAGTAGGCTTTGAGCGACAGTCAAATCTTTTAAAGCTTTCAAATTCCGTTCTCTTTGCACGGCTAACATATAAAAATACAAATAACAAGGAATATATCCGAAATGGTTCGCTCTAAAAATATTTGGACATAAATTATATATTTTAACAAGATCTATATTTTTGTACAGTAATATGTGATCTATCTCTTACGGCTTACCAGTTATTCAAAAGTCATCAAGGGTAAATAGGACTACATGGGCTATAGCCAGAAAATTCAAAATATACATTTCATTTCTCATAAAAATATATTGAACATATGGCATTTTAATGAAAATCGTTGGAACCATTTTGGAGAAAATCAAAATTTCCGAAGCATTTTCCAGGTAAAGGGAGGTTTAGGGTTGAGAAATTTTCTTCATAAAAAATGTGTTGCATCCTTTAAGGATACCCATTTGTGAAATTTTGAAAATCTACAGTTTTGATTGGATTGATTTGAAATTTTAACACAAAAATCACTGTATAGTGAGGAGTAACTGTGCTAAATTTCATACATTTAGTCAGATTAGTTGCTAACATATTAATATTTCATTAATTTTTTTTAGTATTTGTATAAATGGTTCCCCCATGATACAATTTTGATTTGAAAAACTTAATAATTTTCAGTTATGTCCTGTAATAGAATGTTAGCAAATTGATGAGATAATTTCTTAATCTTGTTACTAGTTTGGATAAAAATAAATTTTAAAGTTTAAAATCATTATTTTTTTCAGTTAAATTTCGAAATGTAAACTTTAATATTTAATTACTCAGCAGTTATTCACGTTATGAAGAAATTATGTCATCATTTCTTTTTAATATTATTTCTAAGCAGATATACCAAATTTCATGTATAATTGCATCATGTGGAGCATTTTAAAGAGCAAACAGTGTTAAAAATAAAAGCATGGAAAAACTAAGTTTGAAGTCATAGCAAGGATAATGGAAGTGTATGGATTTAAATGGACATGACCACTTACAGGCAATAGTTGAAACGGCCATAAGGCTATAAAAAGCATATCAAAATAAAGCAGAAGATTTATACTATTTGATAAAACAAAAATCCATTTTTGGAAAGTTTTTTAAATTTTAAGCCTGTTTTTTCAGATGCGTATCCTTATTTCCGAAACATTTTCCAGGTAAAGGGAGGTTTAGGGCAGAGAAATTTTCTTCATAAAAATGTTGTTGCATCCTTTAAAATGTTAAACTTAAATGTCAACCACATATACATGGACCTTTTTCTAAAAATGCTTTTTTTGGGGGGGATTCAGGGGGCCTCAAAACATGTATTTCTGCTGAAATCTCGACATTAAATTTTTGGGTGGAATATATACTTTCTCTACTTACTATACGTGGTAGAGAAAGTAAAAATTAATCAATACATTAAATTAATAATGAAATTCCAGTTAATAAGTCCACTCCAAAAGCTCCCCTGTACTGGAATTTCCTTAAGCTATAAAAGCATGAAGAGTTCTTGATCTTAAAATAAGGCAAGGAGGTAAAAAAGTGACAGAAATGATGATAAATAAACGGGCGAAGGAACGGCAAAGCGCTGTTTGCAGAGGTTGAGAAAAAGCGAAACGCTAAAGCAGCAAAGGAACAAATGAAGCACGCCGGCCGTCCGAAGCTAAAGCCTCGGAGATGAGCACATACAATACTTCATGTCATCACAGATGAAGCTACCGTATGGGCTTCCTGTTTCATAATTACACTGGACCTGATGACGTTCGTTCTCTGTACATTTCCTCCCGGCAAATGTGCAAAACACGTGATGTTGCGAGCTAGGAATTACTTTTTCCACCTCTGCATGTAACATGTTAGCAATGAAATGTGAGGATGTCTGTGAATTATTATACGTGTATATCTGTTCTCACTAAATATATCTGCATTTAATTTCATTATCCGTCAACCCCAGGTTTATTCCTTCAAGCGTAACATGTGCACCCTTCTTCCTCAAGATCTTATGCAAGGGGTGCAGAAACTTCAGGCTTCACTGCATCACATTTTGTTTGCTACAATGAGGAAAGTGATTATCAGTGACAGAGGAACAAGGAGGGCTCTATGCTGAGTCACAATCATGCAGACCGAAAGTAAACCAATTACGCCTACCATTTTTCCCTCCTCGCTCGTCTCCGTATCATTCAACCATTGTTTGGTCACTGTGTCGGCTTGTTATACTGGAACCCAGCATAAAGAGGAACACCTGAGGTTGATAAACCTAGGAAAGGGCTCAAGAGTGACTTTTTGTATCGGACGATCCAACCGACTATGTTGTGTTTTGCCTACACGCGTCCTCGGCGCTCCACGCCAAGTCATAACGCGGATAAAGGGTCAAACAAATCAATTTTGTGTTTATCAGCTTATAAATTAGTTGGATACCATGAGAATGTTATCCAAAAGTTTCAATCATATATTCCATCTAGAACTGTGTTAAAAATATGTTTGTTTAAAGGGTTGCATGAGGTTACGCCCCCATTCTGTCGGATATCACTCACAAAAAACAAACAATTACTTCCACTTTCTTTCCTATTTGGGCGGGCACACTTTCAGGAAGTATAGTTACCTGGTTCAAGAAGACTGTGGCAAGATGGCAATTTGTGTATTTTGTTTTTAAACAGATCTGCTACAAGTTATGGTTATGGCTATCATTACACAATTTTTCCCAGGTACATAATGTTCTCATTTTTCTTTCTCAGTTTGCCGAAATTTACATTTCCATTATGTAAGGTACATGTTTCTCCAAAAGTATTTAAGCTATTGCACAGTTATTAAAGATACCAAAATGCATTTTTCTGTGGAACAGAATTTTGCTAAAGTTCTTAGAAGGTAAGCTATTGAGAACTACATGTGATAAAAATAATCCTAAAAATTAACAAGACGTTTAAAAAAATTCTGTTCCACAAGATTTCTTATTTATCTCTATGTAATGTCTGAAAAAAAGCTGAAAAGAATTGCTTCAGTAGTTTTCAAAAAAACTGTACCCTAATTTGATCCTGTATTTTACATATTTTAATCGCCATAAATTAAATATAAAGTAATCATTTGTTTTGAAATTTTGTGGACATATTCTGCATGTGGCCTTCTAAAAGGGTGCAAAATTTGGTAATTCTATCTCAAACAGAAGTGAAGTTATGTTAAAGTTTGTATGGGGCTGGATTTTCGCATACATCCCCCCTAAAGCCATACAACATTTTAAAAACTACTTAACTTACCAATGTTATTAAAGGAGATGCTAAAACTGGCCACCATCGTTGCCTATACATTTTTGGCACCTCTTTAGGAAGCTATCCATCACTCGCCGTAGTTCATGTTGAGAAATGCTGGCAATTTCCTGGTGGATATTTTGGTTTAAATCTTCCAGAGTGTGTGGGTTTGTCTTGTACACTCTATGCTCTAAGTTACACCAGAGATAGAAATAGCAGACCACCTGGAAATCTTTCTGCAAGTCACACTTTTACTTGGCGAGCTGACTGAATTAACACATGCATATCATAAATAAATACATGCTGTGCAGTGGAAAACAAATGCTGAGTCATAATACACTGTGACTAAGTACAGGACAAAATAATAAAGCACACTGCCAATAATTCAACCACATGATAGTGCCTCAGCTCAATACTGCACTTTCAGAGCAGAGAAAAACAAACCAGCCGCATGACCTGGTGTACAACAGCTGCATTATCGTGCTTCCGCTTGCACAATGGAAAAACACCACGCAGCGGGTATCTCTCTCTCTCTCTGTCTCTCTCTCTCTCTCTCTCAGCCGTATGTGTATTATTTTCTCTACTTTGGTAATGTATTGTAACAAAACGGCAATTCGACGGATCCCACCCCTGACACCACCGTGATAAAACTACGAAGTCCAGTCCAGTCTGTTTTGAGACAGTATTTGTATATGCATCCCCCATAGTGAACAATTTAAATGTGCGGCCTGTTGCCTCCTGTGGTTTCGTCACTTCATCCTTTCCTCCAGAGTGGGGTTTAGGCTACAATAGTTCTGTATAGGTCGCAGTGCACGTGGTGTTCCTCAACGTGGTTTCCCATTGTATCAATGACTCAATGACAGCTTGCGGGGGGAGGGGGGGGGGGACTTAGAACCTCAACCAAAAGGCGATCTTCTGAGTTTATGCCCCTGAAGGAGCAACCCCTTAGAGGCTGGATGAGGCGAATTGAACCTAAGGGCAACCGGAACGTTGCCACAGCAGGGCACGTGGCATTTTTCCAGTTAGCTTAGCTCCCCTCGGACTTGTACCATCCCACGAGGGGCCCGGGAAACAATGGCTCGGCTGCCAATCCGAGGAACGACATTTCCATAGCACATTTGTTCCCCCTGCCGTGCTGCTGTCGCGACGCTCGCCGACACTTCCAACCCTGAAAGAAACCTAACGAGATGTAACGTAATGAAGGGACAGGAAATACTGAGTTTATGGAAATCGTTTCTAACATTCGCCTAGCGCCCCGGGGAAATGGTTTGCCCTTTACCTTTATCTTTTATTATACATTACGCATAGTAAGTGGGCTAGTTTTACGCTACCAATGAGATGCTTACTATGCAAAATAAGATTATGTTTTCATGTATTAAATAAGATCCGATGTTTGAGCAGAACTACTAATTAGCACATGATATTAATATAGAAAGTAAACACATTACTGAAATTAATAAGCTCAAATAAAAGGGAACGCAGGTTGATTAAAATGCCCACTGATAAAATATATTGTGTAATTCCGCCGACGGGCATTACGCCTCCCGCACACCGGAACTGACAATGAGCTAATTTTTCTAAAACTGGGATAATAGCTTCGAGAAAATGTCAACAAAAGCTTGCAGACATGAATTTCCAGTTGAGTTAAACATACAATTGGTCCCTAGCTGCTCGAAAAACAAGCAGGAGACACCTACAGCATGCAGTGTAATCCCAAAACACAGGACAACGATGCATTACTAAATAATTTAGGCGACGTTTACAATTGCTCCTTTTTCAACACTATCTCTCTGTGGGGTAATTAACTCCAACAAATCTCATTTCCGCTGTTTTTACATATGATCTGCTAATGTTACAGCTTGGTAACGCACCCATGTCTACCACGTTTGTAAAATGTTCGACCATTATTATACCATACTTATAATCACGAATTTTAGAATGTGCCAGTAACCATAAAAGCATCAGCGATGATTCCACAGTTGTAGCTGCAAACATCGACAAACATGGTGGAGAATATTATACAGTATGGCAGAAACGACAGAAGTCCAGTCCAGTGACTTGTCTGTCACTTTATTACTTTCCGGAATAGTAAGCAGAGGCAGTATTATATTCCACCCAAAATTTCGATGTCAAGATTTCACAGGAAATACATGTTTTGAGGCCCCCTATTCAAAAAAACATTGTTAGAAAAAGGTCGGTATGTGTGTGTTGTGTGTGTGTGTCTGTGTGTGTGTATGTGTGTGTGTGTAGGTGTGTGTGTGTGTCAGTCTGTGGACAGCATAACTGAAAAACGAAAAGTCGGTTGAAAACCAAAGTTGGTATTTAAGTTTAATGTACCTAAGGATACAACACAAAGAGTTTGAAGAAAATTTCTCCACCCTAAAATACCCTTTACATAGAAAATTTTTCGAAGATTTTGATTTTCTTGAAAATGGCTCTAACGATTCTGATTAAAATGACGTGTTTCAAACAGATAAAAAAGTAAATAACCATGTTCCATTTGAGAAAAGCTTAGGTACTGAAAAACAGAAACAACAAAGAATATCTCCGAAATGGTATACTTCACAAAAAATCCATACAGACATAACTTGTGTTTTAATGAGATCTACATGTGTGCAGTAAGAGTTGGTCTATCTCTTACGGTTTGCCAGTTATTCAAAAGTTATCAGGAGTAAACAGGACCCCATGGGCTATAGACATAAAATTCAAAATACGCATTCAGTTGACACAAAAATGTCTCAAAGATATGGCATTTAAAAGAAGCATTAGCCATTTTTGAGAAAATTAAAAGTTTTCGAAAAATGTTCCATGTAAAGTGTAGCTTAGGGTGGAGGAATTTTCTTCAAATGTTCACATCCTTGAAAGATATTAAACTTAAATACCAACTTTGGTTTTTAACCAACTTTGCATTTTTTAGTTATACTGTTCACAGAGACAGACACAGAAAGAGAGAGCCTTTTGTCTATGCACATTTCATTTTGGACTCCAGGGGGCTCAAAACGTGTATTTCCGGTGAAATTTGGATATCGACATTTTGGGTCGAATACAATACTTCCCCTACTTACTATACGTAGTAGAAAAAGCAAAAATGTATCTCTCTAGTAACATGAAGAACACAGAAGAATAAGTATTTATACAAGAGCGAGTAGAGAAAGTCCTGTGAGTGCAATACATCAGAATTATTTTCGTGTAAAGGGATGTTTGGGATATGCGAATTCTTGGAAAATGCTTGAACGACTTTGTAGTTAAAATTATTGTTTTAGTTATAATGTACACACGCGCGCGCGCACACACACACAGACACACAGACACACAGACACACAGACACACAGACACAGAACACACAGACACACAGACACACAGACACACAGACACAGAACACACACATACACACACAGACACACACACAGACACACAGACACAGAACACACACACATAGACACACAGACACAGAACACACACACAGACACACACACAGACACACACACAGACACGCACACAGACACACAGACACAGAACACACACACAGACACACACACAGACACACAGACACACAGACAAACAGACACACACACAGACACACACACAGACACACAGACACACAGACACAGAACACACACACATAGACACACAGACACACACAGACACAGAACACACACACACAGACACACACACAGACACACAGACACACAGACACACACACACAGACACACAGACACACAGACACACACACAGACACACAGACACACAGACACACAGACACACACAGACACACACAGACACACAGACACACACACAGACACACAGACACACACACAGACACACAGACACACAGACACAGAACACACACACATAGACACACAGATACAGAACACACACAGGCACACACACAGACACACACACAGACACACACAGACACACAGACACACAGACACAGAACACACAGACACACAGACACAGAACACACACACACAGACACAGACACACAGACACACACAGACACACACAGACACACAGACACACACACAGACACACACAGACACAGAGCACACACACAGACAGACACAGACACAGACACACACAGACACACACAGACACACACAGACACACAGACACACACACAGACACACACAGACACACAGACACAGAGCACACACACAGACAGACACAGACACAGACACAGACACACACAGACACACACAGACACACACAGACACACAGACACACACAGACACACACACAGACAGACACAGACACAGACACACACAGACACACACAGACACACACAGACACAGACACACACAGACACACACACAGACAGACACAGACACACACAGACACACACAGACACACACAGACACACAGACACAGAGCACACACACAGACAGACACAGACACAGACACACACAGACACACAGACACACAGACACACACACAGACACACACAGACACACAGACACAGAGCACACACACACAGACACAGAACACACAGACACAGAGCACACACACAGACAGACACAGACACAGACACACACAGACACACACAGACACACAGACACACACACAGACACACAGACACACAGAACACACACACAGACACACAGACACACAGACACAGAACACACAGACACAGAGCACACACACAGACAGACACAGACACAGACACACACAGACACACACAGACACACACACACTGTTAACAGCTGTCTCATTTAACTAAATCTACCTCTAGCGATGATTTGCTTCGATTAAAGGATCTCAAAAGTTGTGTTTCCTGAAACCTCGATCCCCAGCCATTGGCAAGTGTTAGAGAAGGCAAAAACCTAATAAATCCACATAGATGTAACTATTCTAAGGCACAGAGTTAATGTAGTTCAAATAATGCGTGTTATTTGCTGTTTGACTGCAGCTGTGTGCGGAATAATAGTATACGTCAAGCTAACGCAATTTGCACGGGTGAATATTTCCAGAGAATTCTTTCATCCTGTAATCCCTGCAGAGAAACATTTTACTTCACATCATTTGATCCTCCTTTACTTAAAGCTCTAGGAATTACTCCATACAGCGTTCCAATTCCACACACCTTTAATTGATAATTGGCTTGCTTGATCGATGTTATTGACCATCTACTTTAAGGGACACTGGGAGTGAAATTTGAAAGTTCTACATTTCTTGATAGATTTTTCTGAAAGTTTTACTGTGTTGGTATTTGTATGAGAATAGAAGGTACACCAAATTTCATTAAAATTAGATAATTCGTTTATGATATATAAATTATTTTATGAATTTAATAGGCACATTTTCAAAATAGAGCTCGCGTCTATTGACTTTTCAAAATTCATTTATATTGGCAGAACTGATACTCTAAAACATGGGTAACAATTGTATGAAGAGATATTTCAAATACGTTTGCTGATTATGCTGTACATATTTTTTTAATAAGAAAGTAAATTTAATCTTAAAAATTATTGATTTTTTTCATACAACAAAAATGTTTTTGGAATTCATGTTAATCATAACATCAATATTGAATCATAGTTTTGTTTAGCTGCTATTTATGAATACTTTTGGAAATTTTCATTGAATTTGAAGGAAAACTCAGGCGCGACCTTCTTTTGGAATGTGTAAAAATGTAGTTTTGACAAAAACAGGCTTTTATATAGGAGCATCCGTTAAGGGAAGAGCACTATTTGAAAGAGCCGTAATGACCACATGGAGTGGGGGATATGAAAAATGTTAGCTGATCCAAATGCACAGGTCTTCCAGGAATATTTTAAGGTAAAAAAACAATTTTCGACTTTTTGACAATTTTCACCAAAATTTCAATCCCAGTGTCCCTTAAGCTTTTGCCTGCTAAGTTGATCAATAATCTAAAAGTAAAAATGTTTCCTCTGTGCTCAAAAGTACCAATAGATTAATTGCAGGGGTTTTGAAAAACTTACCTTTCAGCACCCTCAAATTAAGCCTGTTGAACACCACAATTAGCCAACATCCTTTCACTCTTCGAAAAAGTCATGCATTCCGTTTTGTTGGTTTCCAAGGGACCCACTTCTGCGGCTGAAGAGACACCTTGCCACGTATGGACCTGCTATACGCCAAGCAACCACAACTGAGAAATTGTCTGAAGAATCGCATTTTATTATTTGCGTGTGAGTATATATGCAATGTGGGCAAGGTGAAGAATTTGTACCGCATACGCTACAGAAATAAAGCTACACGTGATCATGTGTGACAAAGGACAACAATTTGACAAATACCACTCCTGACACCACTGTGACAAAATGAACAACAAAGACCAATTAGGTTTCCTGGTATTTTATTTTCATGAAGAACTGAAGTACAGAACTGTTATGTTTTATCGTAGTTAACACAGTCTACAGTTCTTTGTGATCTTACAACTCGTAGCTATTCTGTCTTCTCGTAACCTTGACACACACTTTTTCTGTCTTTCAGTTCTCTCTAACAAGCTGTCAATAATATCCCAACTGTTTCTGTCGACACGGACACGTACACGTCTCTCATGACAGCGACTGTACACAAGCGCGCGATCGCACGCACACACGCACGCACACACAGGTCTCTCGTTTAACCTTCACGATTTCTTCACAAAACAACTACAGCTGTCCCAAAAACTCCGTCAGCTTGCCTCCTTATATACCAGGAGTGACGTAGCAAGGAGTTTTCTCGAAATTCATAAACAAGCCGGCAGCCATAAATCTTCCGAACGTTCCGGATGATGATGATGATGATCATTATTATTATGATTTAATTATTATTGTTGTTGTTAGTATACTGTTACTGTTATTGTTACTGTTATTCTTTTTATTGTTTTATTAGTATTGTTATTATTATTGTTATTGTTATTATTTAAACCATTGCCGCTCACATAGGCCAATCCATGGCCAATGTGCGTGGTAGTAATTTAACTGAAAACAAGGATGATTGTCCCGCGCAGGTTGATTTGATAAGGAGATCAGGTAAGGTACGTTTAATGAAACTTTAGCAGAGAATGTTAAAGCATACTGAGATAGCCAGGACTTCTCATTTTTAGCGCTCTCGGAGTCAGCTAAATATGCAGTGGTAGTGCATCCAGATGTATTTAGGGAACCATAAACATGCGCCGTAACGTTAGTGCTGGCAGAGGCATGGCATTCCGTATGTTGAAAACGGAAAGAAAGCAAAAAGTTGTCCGGAAAATGAGGTTAACACATTAAGAGCTGCGTGCAACTTTGTAACTAGGTGTCATATTATCTGAGCGTCAGTCGAAACAAGCCACCAGTGCTCCGAGCTTTTTAACATTGGTTCTACCCTTGTTCTGGCAGTAGATATCCAGGCTTCATTTTGTGCTTTATTAACTCACGTTGTTCCAAATTGAATCGGTCCTACAACCACTGTACTTGCAAAACTAAGAAAAGCTTTAATAGCATCATAATTAGCATCTTGGAAACTTATGTTCCATAGATAACATGCAGATCTATACATTATAGAGTGTTATAATGCAATGGTCTGAATGTTGCATTTCATTGATTTACAGAACACATTATATATTCAGGACTTGTTTCGCTTATAAAATAATTGGACAATATTATGTGAAGAGTAAGAAGCTTATTTATATTATTATTATTATTATTATTATTATTATTATTATTATTATTATTATTATTATTATTATTATTATTATTATTATTATTATTATTATTATTATTATTATTATTATTATTATTATTATTATTATTATTATTATTATTATTATTATTATTATTATTATTATTATTATTATTATTATTACTATTACTATTATTATTATCGTTATTGTTATCGTTATTGTTATCGTTATTGTTATCGTTATTGTTATCGTTATTGTTATTATTGTCGTCGTCGTTATTATTGTCGTCGTTGTCGTCATCATCATTATTAGTCAAAAAGGTACAACTTACTGACGATTATTGATGTTTTCTATGAATATGCTTAAACAGGAATAGTTGAAGCATAAAACTAAAAAGTATTCTATAAATGCTGCAATAATTTCCAGCAATCGCCGCAATTCAAAATCTTCCATACCTTCTTTCAAAATTTGCACATTTGAAGGGGAGGTTTTGAAAATATCTACCAGCCACTGAGATTAGGACCTCCGTTGCCCCTCCGCTTCCCCCTCACTTCTCACATAGACCTGGTCTTTGTTCATGGGTAAATGTTTGTGTGCGGGAATTTACGTCAAACCAATAAGCTCCTATCAAGCGGCTAGTTTGCACACTAAATTATAAGGAGCCTCTGCTAACATTAGATAAGAGAAAACACTATAGAAGCTAAACGTATAGGCACGTATCCGTATACTCCGTGTATATAAGCAAACTAGGCGTTGTAATCAGTGTTTGATATTCTTGGAAATAATGACACATCATCCGGGACGTGATTCAAACATACCTTTGCCTTTTGATTTTAAAAGGTATGCCAAAACCCGCACGACCACCGGAATACGTTGTTATAAGATCTATCTGTGTGGCTTGAAGCATACCAAAGAAGACTTTGGCTCGAAATCTGGTGAGTTTAATGGCAGAATCTCTATCGGCCACCTGTCCGCTAGGAAATATATTATTCCCGCAGTAGTGAACTTTGGTATACGATCTTTCGCTACACGTTGCTTTCTATTTTCTTGTAGAGAAATGCATTAAAAGGGTCGAGTGGGGTCTTTAGGTATTCATGGACCGTTTGTAAACAAAAGCATTTCAATGCACTTCAACTGTCTTCGGCATGTATAAGATAACCTAAGCTATATTCTTGTAGAGTTTGGAATATTATCCAGATTGACTGTGGAAGGAAAACCATATTTTAGCTCTTTCTTGGTTTAACAAAATGTCGAGAAATTGCATCGCTCATATTCGATATTAATTAAATGTTTAGGAGCTAAAATCGGTTAACAAATTCACGAACCATTGCGTTCACGCACAAAACAAAAGCGTGAACTGATATTGTTTTCTTATAAGGAAACCTAAATTGCGGTCTGCGAAGAGTAACAAAGAAAAAGGCGTAGGGAAAGACCTATCTTAAAAGGGTGAAGACTACAGACACAGAGGAGACACCTCGCTCATTTCAACCTACACAGATCTATTGTGGCTACCACCACCCATGAGGCAGGAATGAAATGAGGTAACCGAAGGTACCACACAGGGTCGCAGTTAGACAGGCCACAGAGACGCGCGGAAGTCCCTAACAAGTGTTGAGATCTCTTCATCCCTGCGCCAGGCCCCGCCAAGCAGCCATCACGACGCGGTTCCGGTGTCGCACTGAGTGTCCCCCCGACGGAGGACAAGGGCTGGCCAAACGCCACCTAGCTCCGAGAACAGCAGTTACCTTACACAATCATCCACGCCATCTACCCGGCACTACCGACACTACACGCCTTGAAAGATGAGAAGGAAAAGGAACGAATGGAAATGATGAAAAGGAAACCGTGGTATGAAATAATGCACCCCAGCATTCGCCTAATTGACATGTTGAAACCACTGAAAACCCCAAGTCAGAGTGCGCGGGCACGGGGATCGAACCCGCGACCTCCCGAATGACACAGACATTACCGCCTGAGCTATCACGCTCCGTAAACGCCTACCTCACATTAAATGTAAATAAGTTACACGAGCTAGAAAATAAGAAGTGCTCTAAGAAACATATTAAAGTATGAAATAATATTTGAATAAAGAGACAGAAATAATTAAGACTCAATGGAAAACAAAAAAATAAACAAAAATAGCAAATAAATATGTATATAATATAAAAATCATATGTATGCCCACCATACTGAATATTTTAACTCTTAAATTTGTACATTAAATTAAAATTATTTTGATGTTTAACGACGCTGTCAATTGCCAAGATCACATCAGTGTCACCGGTATGCCAGAATTTCGTCCCACAGGAGTTCTTTTACATGCCAATAAATCTACAGACAGGAGCTATCGTTTTTAAGCACACTTGAAAACCACCGTTCTAGGCCGGATTTGAACCCGCAATCTTGTGATCAGTAGGCCAGTTAAATTTGTACTGGCTGTTAGTAACTGGGCCACATAGGGTAGCTACAAATAAATGACGAAAGCTCACGGAGTGAAGAGAAATAGTAACTGGGGTGAATGAGAGGGTTATCAGAAAGAGACGGAGATAACTTGGAATTCCTAATGCCGTCAAGTTTTGGCACGGAAAAACATATAGATGAGTTTATTTTCATGTGACGGAAAATACAATAGGCAATTGGAAAACACATAGGTTACGTCTAACGGAGTATAAAAAGTGTAACGGGTGATTCAGAGAAATTTTCTTCCAATTCTGTTCTTTCAGAGGTCTACTTCACGTTGGTTTTCGTGGCTGGGAGGTGTCTGAAGTCTGTTGTAGTGTTGACAAGGGGCGGGGGAGAGTGGGGGGTTTACAGGAATAATATATAATTTAGGAAATTGTAAAGTGATCCGCGAAACTATAATTTGTCCCTGTTTTTTACTTAGCTGGAAGTATAGAGAGATAGTAATATGCGGGGTTGTTTGCAGAACAGTACCCAACCCGACATAACACTATAATCTTCGCAAAACTTAAAGGCATATGGAGGCGGGGCGTACTGCAGACTCCAGCGAATCCTACGCTGGCCCCTCCTATCAGCGCTGCCGAATGTGGTGCATGCATCTCACACGCTCTTATGTACAGAACCTCTGCGGTACACGCACAACGCTTGGCAACAGCGCTCTGCTTGAGCATTGGCCAGCGTTCACATGCCTTTAACTTTTGCGAGCGGTATAGTTAGGTAAATACACACAATTTAGGGCAACAAAACCGACCAGGAGAAGAAGAAGAAAAAAAGTAGCAAATCTCGAGCCACCATCCCACAATGAGTAGCAAAACACTAAAGTTGACATTACTCGACACCGCTACAAAGGGAAGCTATAGAAAATATTTTAAAACGGTATAAAAGTCACAGTGTTTAAAAATGTACAGCACTTAAAATACAGAATACGTGTATCTATTATTATAGTGTGCACATTTAATCACTTCTAAGGTCTGCTCGAACTAGTAAAGTTAAATAATGTTTCCTTGATCTCGCTTTTTGACTATTTTCTTCGCCTTTAAGTATATTCTGTTTTATATACACATAACTATTGTAAAAGACAAATTTTATATGAATAGACTGGCAACTTAGGAAAATAACTTACTGAATGATCTTGAAACTAAACTAAACATGGCGCTGTAGAATCAGATTGTGAACTATACATTTTAAACATAGAAGCATAGCAAGTGCTCCTGTGCAGGGCACTTGGACCATGATTTCGATGTATTAGTTGCTGTAAAATGTACATAATTACCTTCTGCATTTAGATAAATTTCATAGTTTGAAAGTAAAGCCTTATTCGTCTCATAATGAAAATAAAAATTCTTGTAGCTGAAATTGGCCTATTGCTAAAGTCTGATATTTCCATCCTTTCCAACTATATGATATCAGCAAGATGGTAACATATGAGGCTGGCATTTGGGAGGTCGTGGCTTCGATTCCATGGCCGATCTTCCTGATCCATGGGTTTACTGGGGTTTCCCCGGGTCGGTAGGCGAATGCTGGGAAGGACAGTTACATCCCCCGACTTCCCTATTCTTCCATTTCGGTTCATTGATAATTTAATTCATCCTTCATCCCGTTGGTTCTCTCAGGGTCGCAAATGTCAGGGAAGACATGTGCGGCTTGGCAACGTTATATGCGAACAGGAGCTCTTTCTGTCCCTCGTTGTCATCTGGGGGCGATGGACCCCGTACCGAGGTACCCCTGAGAAGGCCCCGGAAGACCTAAAGACTTCGAGGTGTCGCCACACTTGGGAAACCTCAAGGGCCTCTGTCAGTGTTTGTGTAGTTAGTCTGGACCTGGCCGCCAGTGTCTCCTCTCACCTCATTATTCCTCCCGGGGGTGCCTCCTTTGGGGCATAGGTACAATAACCCGGGCTTCAGTGCAGAAAACCCTAAGCATCTCTCCTATTCCTGGATGGTATTACTCCCACCAGTGAAATTTAGGCTTAGGAAGTTCAACAAGTGACTCAGACGATGGTGTTGTATACTGCTGCGAAATCTGCTGTCTCTAATTTCTGTTTTCTTCTTTAGTTTTATTTTACAGGTTGGCAAGTTTTAGACGCGGTGGATGTAGTATGCAGTGGATGAACTGTTTCTTTTTTTGCCATGAAACCTTCTGCCTAAACCAGTCCGCAAGGGTGTCGAAGGACTGGAAGAGGATGTTCTATCTGAAAAGTTAGGCACCCCGCTGCGTTGAGCCTGCCGCCGCCAGATCTGGTCACCAGGGTGGCCGGACTGTTCTGTTTCTAATCCCTACCCGTTACGCCTCGGGAGTGGTGTCTAGAATTAGCAGTCGTTAGGCAAAGTGTCTGCAAAATTACTGCAAGCAGACGTAATCGCCACGAATACTGGACTTGAAGTTGTGTTTTAAGTCAGCATTAACAATTTGAGAGAAGAAAAAGGATACAGAGCCATTTATCTTTAGTTCAACATTCTCAAACAACTAATTCTGGAAAACAGCTGAGTGCACAGTATTTGTGTACGCATACAAATAGACATTGGGAGTGCTTTTAGAGATGCGGCGTCGGGAAGGGAGAGGAAAGGCAGAGCAAAGGAAATGTTAATGCAAGTTGTTATGGTTGGTTTGTTGCTTGTGTAGTTTATATTGCTGCTGACTCACCAGGTTTTATTTCCCATTTCCCCTGACTTATTCCAAAGTTTGGAAATGTGAAGTGAACGAAGAAAATCTCCGCAACAGAGGGCGGACTAGTGCAAAATCGCTCACGCATGAGCCAACGGGAAATAATCAGAGTTCCCTCTCTTTGCGCTTGGGCGAGCTGGGCCCCAATCTAAGGGGGAGATGATCCATCGAACTGCACAGCTGAGGAAGTGCATGACCGCACTTCACATCTGCGGTTCTGTTTTATACGCTCGACAACCGTATTATTCCTTGTAAGCAGAGCTTAACAGCGAAAATAGCTCCGTGTAACAAACTCGTATTGCTCTTCTTTACCGACCTTTCCGGAATAAAGGACGTCTTTCCTTGTTCAATTCTCCCTATAAACCTCGAATGTGCGCGGTTGGGTTGATGGAGATGCACTTTTCCTCATTTAAAAGAAGCTTTCAGACAATGAACTTCACAGTTATTTTTGTGAGCTTTAGTCCAACCCATTTAACTAGTCACTCATCTTCATAGTCCCTTAAACCTTACTTAATCGCAAGGGTTGTTGCCTACACCCTAAGTCAACAATTTTATCTTTGGAAGGAGTATAAAATTACTAGCTCGAAACTAAACCCCAGTGCAACAGCCCTTACCGGCGCTATTTCCCCCACTTCTACCCACTACAGGTGGCATAAGTGGGGTGCAGAACTGGGGGAAGGGACGTGGTCAGCACCTCAGGGCCTGTTATGCGATATTCGCGACTAGGGCCTGCTGCTTCTTAATCAAGTTTGGGCCCTCAGACACATAACGAGGCTGAGTGCACCCCGAGCAGGTCCCCAGCAGCAGAGAAATACCCACAACTGTAACGGAAATTGAACCCGGGTCTACCGCTTGGTAAGCAGGAGCGCTAAGGAAACGACCAAAAATTACTAAAGCAAACGCAATGAAAGGAATTTGAAGATAGCTAGATATCCCTCTCGAAACATCGACAGATTAGCCATTCCTTTTGTTCTGTATCAGTTGAACTCAAATTCGTATATCACCATTTATCATTAACACACACAGTTATCATTTTTGCCATAATAACCGCAAAAATTTCTTGTTTTCAGAGAATACCAAATAATGAAAATTGCTAGTAGTGTATTTAGCTATATGCAGTCGCATTTATCGGCATGTAGGCTTGAATTTTATATTATGTTTTATCACTAGAACTACTATAGTTTTATTTTTTTAAATACTTCTACCTGTGCCATGCTGTATTTTGAATTAGGTTTACTTCACAAAGTAAAACCACTTTAGATTAGATAAGGAAATCTAAGCCTAGACTTTAGGGAAAGTGTTGCTTTTTAAATTGATTCTACTGCTAGTTACGGCAGCCTCCTGGCACCCAAGCCATGCGGTTTCTTTCTACCCAAATTGATGCTAGTTTGTTTTTCCCATTATTGCTTTGAATAGTCCTTCCTGACGTAAATGGCCCTTTTTTCAGAAACTATTGAAGATAAAAATAAGTAAATAAAAGGCGCAAAGTTCCATCCCGGCACCCAGTTACCTATATTGGAACGTATCTATATTTATAGAGTTTAACCTTATTAGACCTTCACCAAATTCAAACATTATAGTTTTATAGGTATATTTAAAACTATTAAATAAAAATGTATTACAATAAAAGAAAAGCTATATAATTTATAAACATTTTAAGCACTCGATAGATATTAGCTAGAAATAAAAGATTAAATACTGGAAGCCAGTAAAATAGGTACATTAATACCAGGTACCCTTAACCACCCACCTCTTTACCCCAACTATAACAAAAAAGCTATGTTACCAGTAGCAAACTTAACTATTAAATATTTATTTTTATACATTTCTTTGCAGTGCGTAGTAGTGAATTAAACGTATCCATACAAAATAGGTATTTAAGTTCTGTAATTTTGTTAAGGAATATTTATTTATTTTAAACACAAAAATTAAACCTTTCAGTCTGATATTGTAAATAGTTTCTAGATACTGGGCCATGAAGTTAGCAGTTTCAAAATTTAAGGCATTGGGCGTAGAGTCACTTCCGATGTGACAAACACATAACATATACATAAACCACATTTATTGTATCTGCCTTATAAATGTTCGTATTCACTGTGATTCAGTGGAGTTCTTCAACAAGATACAGAGGAGCAGCAGCTCGTTTCAGTAATATGAGTTTAATTTAATTTTACACAAGGTAATTTGAAATATGCCTTAAAACTATTGATTACACATCAAAACTTCTATTCTATGAATTCAGTGAATTCACATTCCATCACATTCACTTTTATTTTATGCACAGAAATGTAAATAATGTTACCATTGCATATTCATAAACATAAAACCACCGTCACCATTTGTCTACATAAACCTCCGTATCAACAAATCTAATACAAGACATACCTACCTCTTGTTCCTAATACCAAAGTCCCGTATTCTGCAAACATATCCTTACATAAATGTGGGTAGTGTGAGCGATAAATAACACCCTGTAACTACCTCCATAGTGTACAACCATCACATGTGTTCAATATCAAAGCATAAAATGCATCCTTCAACTAAACCAATTCCATTCATTATGCGAAAAGTTTTGATATGTTTGTTTACATGTTCCTCAAAGGAAAAGAACAGTTTTAGTAAACATAAATAGTACAGCAAGAATTGAATGCAGTGCAATAAGCCCATTTTAATTATGTTCATTTTCTTTATAGTCCCTCTTATTCCTTAAGGAATATACACCAACTTATTAAATGTTTTTTCAACACCAAGAAAAACGTTTACGTAGTTCAATTTAAATGAGGTAAAGCCTTATGCTCGGTGATCAAGACAAGCTACCTTAATCATACTTTAAGCTCATTGGTTTCATCCATCTGGATAACTTAGGACGCTTATACTAGTAAATATTCTACATTTTATAAAACATAAAATGTGGACCTTGACCTCTTCATACATATTTTAGTCATTTAATTCATTTCTATTCCTTTTCTCCATCTGTGGATAGAGTTATCAGGCAAGTTTGTAGCTTTGAAAAATAATGTGTGTTGTCAAACACTTAAGTAAACGATTGTAAACATGTTTTACTTACCATTTATAACCAGTATATATTGTGCTAAAGTGATAAAATTCGGTCCAGTTACTCTTCTATCGCTTTATTTTCCCTCAACAACGTTAGCACAAAAGCAGTTCTCTTCTACTGAAGTGAACACACACATACAGTCTTTCGTGATATTACAACTCCCAATGTTTTCATCTCGTAGCCTTAGCTCGGTCCTTTTGTTGTCTTTTTCACCTTCTCTGTCTGATACACTAACGCCGATGTTACAATCACTCGACGCTCATTAAAGCACGACACGACGGTACACGCACAGCTGTCTCGCACTCACTGAAACTGACCGACTCATGTCTGTAACTCTAACTCTCTCTCTCTCTGCTACTTCCTCGCCTTCTTATATAGCAGGGATAACGTCACACGGATCTTACTCGACTTCCACAAACACGCCGGCAATGATATAGTCAAATCATTTTCTAAGTCTCTGGAAACCCTTAGTATTGCCGTTTGATTGCTGTTAGTCACCTGTTTGCTCGCGTGAGTGGTGTGGGGAAGCTTGATCTTCCGCCTTTGCTGTGCGCCGTGCCAGGTGTCACAATAGTGTACACTCTTTACAGACTTGAAACCAAAATATATTATTTTCTAACTACAATCACTTATATACGTAAAGTGAGAACGTTTTATAGATCTTAGAAAGAACTTTGCTTTGTAGGACCCACGAAAGAGTAGGAGTGCCTCATGACTTTTAAAAGCCACCGCTTCCCATACTTCTTACCTCTTAAACACACTCTTAATAAGGTATTTCTAATATAAATTGTAACCACCCAATGCCGATAAGACAATTAGTGATAGTTATATCTACAAAGCCTATTCTAGGCGGTAAACCTTACTTTGGGTGTTATTTTCTGGAAATGGTAGAGCGCTTAGAGCCCGACTTAAAACGCTTGAACGTCAAATCCCCTTGCACTCAAAGAAGTCCAACCAATTGCCAAAATCCTCGAAATTATTTAAGGTTCAGTTTGCCCATCTAGCTTTGAGAAACTTCGCTAAGACCAATTATGTTGTGCAACCTTTCGGATTTGTTCAGTTTCAGATATCTTCATTTATGGCGTTCATGGTTCATTTCCCAGTGCATGTCATTAAAGATTTTAAGTTTGTTAACCCTCACACCAGGCACGCGAGTTTGCAGATTTCCACACCACATTCATATAATTTAATCGAACAAGTTTTATAAAAATGATTGAAAAGCCTTTGTGACTATATGAATAGTAATTGTATATCTTAACTGTGTGTTTTAAAGAAAAATAAAAAGCGACAGGTGGTGGTTATATCTACATGTTACTTGTGCTCCAAAAAATGCAGTACAAAAGCGTACCCGTAATAATATATTTTAAACATCTTTAAAAATGTCAATAGTGTAGCAAATGAAAAGGCTAGACGTGGCTAAATACACTTTGTTTATCCTAGGCACAGCGTGCAGCGCAGACGTTACCCTTGGGACACTGTTATATGCATTCAGAGCAAAAGCCATTTAAATCACAACGGAACTGCTGAGTCACAATTCACAACTGAACTGCATTAGGTACTATTCACCTTACTCATTTATCCCGTGAGAAACTGAACACCTTCAGCTCAAGTCCTCTGTCAATTTCGACTCGTCTCGGCCCAGGATGGAGAGGGAACGTTCCAAAAAGGGAACCTACTGGAATTGCCCGAACCCAGAGGCGACGCTTAATGGCCATTGTTCTGCACTATAAGGGCCATTAGCCACACCTTATACTAGGTTGTGAGCCAGTATGAATCCTAAGGTGGACAATGCACCACCGTGGAAAGAAATAACTTCTTTGAAACTGTTATATTTAATGAGTGTTTCACACTTTTCACATTCATTATTTCAATTTAAGCTACATTTTAGTTCAATCGCTTTACTACTGTGGATACACAACTTTTAATACGACTATCACCTTATAATTATTTAAAAGGCATCCTCTATGTATTCTGTTTAGGCTCAGAAATAATATAACGTGATAAATAATTGGCAAGCAAAATATACCTCTAAATATTGTCATGTAAGGTTAGATATAGAGCATTAAACTAATAAAGGGGGACGACAAACAGAGCCCTCAGAAACTAAACACTTTTATTAGGACACTAAAGCACTTTGACATAGATACTCAGCTTGATCAAAGCTATAACAGCCTTTTCTAACTGATATTATCTATAACAAATAAAAGTGAAATGCAGTATTATTGTCACAATGATAACCTTATGCATGTGATATTTATTTACTTCTCTCTGTCTCTTGCAGGTAAGCTAACAGCAGTTTTGTCACTCAAGTACCTTTTCAACTTCGATGGTAGTTTGGCAGGTAAGTCATTTAGTACTATGTTGTTGTAAAGGCTATTAGGGGTATAAGTGAAAATATACCCTTAATTGGTACCTTCGTATGTATACACTTTGGGGTGTTAGTTGTTTTTGTCTTTCTCTAAAAGTTTTCTCACAAACTTTACTACCTACTTTGTTGCAACTGTTGTAACTGTTGATAGTAATACAGACAATCAGTTTTGCTTAACACCTCAATGCGTGACCTACTGTACTAGGTAGTGTGTGGTAAATGGCCTTCCAGAAAGCCATGGAATTGGGTTCCGGTGCACCATTCGTTATCACAAGACCGGCTCGCTCTGCGACATGCCTTCTCTGGCACGACTACTTGGAGGTACTAATAAAACTGAAAACATGCTACTATGAATAAGTAAAATCACAAGCAAATGAAGCAAATATTGATGTAATATTATTAGTTACATTGTCCTAAGACGATGTCTAGCCGAGCAGTTATACCTCTTGCCTACCACCTAGGCGGCCCGTGTTCGATCGCAGGGAGTCACATGTGGTGTTCGTGGTGGACGAAGAGGCGTCAAGGCGGGTTTTCTCCGGGTTCTGCAGTTTCCCCCGCCACTCATTCCACCAGTTGCTCCATTATCACCTTTCCAATCATCGATTTCGTCTGCATCTCATATCATCCTCTTCCTCACTATCACATCTGGTGCTCGACTGACCACTCGCTCTCAGGTCTTCACTCTCTCCGGTCCAGTGGTTCCTGTGCTCCGACAGAGGTCTGATCCTAGGCACTGGATTATAGGTCCTAGGAGTGTACGGACTACATAACGGGAGGGTAATCAGGTGAAGAAAAGGAAAAAGAACACTGTCCTCGATTATAAATATATATAATTGTATAATTTTGTAATTGTTGTATAAGAAATTCCTATCACATTGCCTTAGTAATTATTGCTACTCTCAATTGTTTTAGAAATATAGACATTATACATTTGTACAATGCTTTTGAATGCTGCTCAGCCGTATTCTCTTACTTGTGCCTAGTTGGTGGGCGTGTTCCCTTAGCTAGAAAGGAGATAAACCGAAAGCTTAAGTTTGCCTTATTTATAAGCTAGTAAGCTCAATTTTAAATTTGTGCTTCTTGTGATACCTACAACTGGTGTCAAAACTTCTATCTTTATACGTTTATAACTTTTCAGGATATTAAATTCTATAAAAAAAATCTGCACGGAACAACCCTAACACTCTGAAGACGCTTGCAGCGTATGTCAACTAAAGCAGTAAATTAATTTACCTGATTCCAAGCCAATAATATGAATATTTGATACCTGAGGAAACTCCAATTTATGGCATATACTAATTTAGCTGCGCATCATTTTTCTACATTTCAGAAAAAAAAAAGGAAATATGTTTAATTAAATATATTTTGGACACGCCACTATCACGTGTGTGTGTTTTGCACTCACATGACTTTCTCTACTCTTGTATTAACCACTCTCATATTCCTCTTATCTCCTTCATGTAATTCGACACAAACATTTGCAGAAATGATATTATAGTTTATCTTCTCGTAGAATATGGGAATATGGGCTTTGAGCGATAGTCAAATCTTTTAAAGCTTTCAAATTCCGTTCTCTTTGCACGGTTAACATATAAAAAATTAATGACCAAGTTCCATTTGACAGAAGTAAAAGTTCTCCAAAACTCACAAATAACAAGGAATATCTCCGAAATGGTTCACTCTACAAAAAATGTATTTAGACCAAAATTATGTGTTTTAGCAAGATCTGTGTTTTTGTATAGTAAGATTTGGTCTATCTCTTACGTTTTACTAGTTATGCAAATATTATTCAGAGTAAATGGGACTTCGCAGGCTATAGCCAGGAAATTCAAGATATACGTTTCATTTGTCATAAAGTACCTCAAACAGGCATTTTAATAAAAATCTTTAGAGCCATTTTCAAGAAAATCAAATTTTTCAACAAATTTTCCGTGTAAATGGTAGTTGGAGCTGGAGGAAGTTTCTTCAAAATCTTCGTTTCGCATTCTTAAAAGACATTAAACTCAAATACCAACTATGGTTTTTAACCGACTTTTCGTTTTTGAGTTATGATATCCCAAGACCGAAAGACACACATGGACCTTTTTCCAAAAATGCGTTTTGTTTGGGTTCAGGGCGCCTCAAAAAATATTTCCGGTGAAACCTCGACATTGAATTCTTGGGTAGAATACACTACTTCCTCTACTTTACTATACGGAGCAGAGAAAGTAAAAATATGCATGCAAGAAATAAGGGAATATGCGACCTGATAAAAGTGCTTAAAGTCTACTTGCTGGTCATTTCAACATTGAATTTCATATTAACAACTATGGAATGAGAAAGAGGCATTTATGTTTGTAAACGCACAAGTATATGGTATTTACATCCTTTGCAGAAACTAGGTGTCCAGTGAAAACATTACAAATAAAATATATTCAGAATGTCATCAATTCCCTGTAGTTTATAGACGGAACCTGAAATCGGTTACAGTCTGTATTCTGTACCAATAGTACGCTGAATATCAACGAGGTATTCATGCATTTCTTTGGTGTTGTATTAGATATACCGTTAGATACATCGTCATTTTGACGACTGTTACTGCACGTTTGTAAAATATTGGGATTTCATATGAAAATCAAACAGTACATTCAATATCCCACAGAACGATGAGAAATCAAACACGTTGGCCAAAAACTGCGTTCACAATACTGTCACAGGCGGGATATTTCCTCCCACCGGAGATAAAACGTGTTTCGTCAACATTCACAAGGTGAGAGTATGTGTCCCTCGCCACCCCTAAGGCAAATTACAAAGCCCAAAAATAGGACAGATGTGAGATTCCCAGGTCACAATTCTGCAATGCAAATTGGAAACGAGATGCTCTCTAATCTTATTATTTGATAATACTTAAGAAAAACAGCATATGTTGTACAACCTTGTATATAATATTCTGATAAATTGATAATTCGACAGAATCCACTCCTGACACCAGTGTGAGAAAATCCAGTCCGGGTACTTTTCTATCAGGTTATTGTCTTCTAAACTTTTGCACAAACACACAGCTTTGTCGTGGTCCTTAACACATTCTTCAGTCTTGCGTGATATCCTACTCACGACTGTTCACTTCTGATAACCTTGACTCAGTCTTTTCAGTGTCTTTCTTCACCTTCTCTGTCTCTCATACACTAACTCTGACGATACAATCACTCGATGCATTTTAAATTTACGACGCACCCTCACACGCACAGCTGTCTCGCAGTCCCTGACACACTGACCGATTCGTGTCTTTAACTGTAACTAACTCTGCTGTTTTCTCGCCTCCTTATATAGCGGGGATAATATCACATGGATCTTTCGCAAAATCCTTCAAACATGGCAGCGATGACGTAGCTTCTCGAAAGCTTTATTGTTAGTCACGTACACACAAGCAGCGGCGCAAGTAATCCTCACCTTGGGCACCGTTTGCTCTCTGCCCTGGTATATGTGGTGCGAAGTAACATAGCCCCGCTCGTCCTTTGTATTGTGCCGCACCCGGTGTCAATATATTGGACAAATGTGTTTGTATACAAATAGAATATTACCAAAGTGTTAACCTCGCTGACTCCTGGTCGCAAACACGGTATACGTAATAAACGAATACCTGACAAATATTGGCAAGCTATACTGGTGATGAATCAAGTGGAAAATGTTTCATAAGCTTAGTTTCAGCGCCATAATGGCTCATGAAACGGATCCATGGCACGTAGACTGATTAGTAGCGGATTGTTGTTTCATACCATAAATGGGGAGAATTGACTCAATGTGTCACTTCCCCTACATTGTACTTTTAACCCAGTTCAGTGCCTCACAGCGATTATCTACCAGGCCACGGGAACCGAATGACGTCGTTGTTGACGGGCCCTTAAATACCAGTCACTCTACCAGGCGACACCTACCTCTATTGCCTGTATACCACAGAGAACCAGTCAGTCCTTCAAATTGTATCAGTAAGTGGAGAGGGTAAATATTGGATGGCATCTCTGTCACCCCTCTTCCCCATGCCTGCCATAATGCTAAAAGATAAGGACCGCCACCGAGGAAATTGTATCACTAACGCTATCAGATCAAATGTATAAACATTTTTTGCGCTCATATTACTTGAATTTGGGTACACAAAATCAACTATTTTTCTTGTTGAACCTGTGATTTCAGGTGTTTAACGTTGTATCTTTTGTGCCCATTTTTTGTAACTTAAGAGCCTATTTAGTTGCCTTAAATTTGGGGTTTAAGGTCCGTGGTGTATATAAATTCGTTATGTTTTCACCATCAATTTTAAAGGGACACATTTTGACACTTTACGGTTTTATTACATTTAAGTATGCAAAAACAATTACATATATTCTCCATAAATACCAACCAGTAGAAATTGTATTCAATTTTCCAATATATGGATACCACTTTTAGAGTTTCTGTGGAAACCCTGTATAATATGAAATGACGCTACAATTCTAACCAAATTAATCAGTGTGATTATTCATATGTCATTCTCAAATTTGTGATTACCCTGAGGCTCTTATACTTCTGAGTAAAAGCTATGCCAAGCCTCTGTAATAAACCTGCCTTTTAGGCTTGACTACTTCATAGTAAATTTGAATTATGTTTGTGCATAAATGATCCCCTGAAAGAGAACCATTCATTATATCACGCCATAATCTATCCAGAGGTAATTCATTTACTCTAGAGCTTCGAATATTAAAAACATTCTAAAAGTGTCCTTTTTATTTAATCTAAAATACATTACAAATTAACACTATCATGCAGGAAACAAACATGATATCAAAGGACTGCGAGTTTGAGTTGAAAATAATGAAGTGTTGAACTTTTAATTAAAGATTTTTAATCATATAATTTATGTATGACTAACCCAAAATGTGTTACTCATGTAATACATCAACAAACACATAATAATTGCCAATTAAATATCTCTTCAGGCTCAAATATCCCAAAGTGATATACATGTGTGTTATTAATTTAATTTAATCTGGCTTGAAGGGTGGCTGGCTAAAATATTAAAAGTATAAACATGGATATGACACCTCTTGATAGCCTGAAAGTACATTGTCATGGATAATGCATGAAGCGTTTGAAATTGGATATTTTTGTCCCACAATACACTTTCTTTTTCTATTATTTGCTGAAGCGTAAAAGAGACCTAAAAAGGCTTCAAAAGCTAAAGGTGTTGGTAAAACAGAAATTCACAGTGGCACTGTTAGTGTTTGTTGTGCAGAACTCTGTGCCTATAACTGCGCCATATAACGACTGAAATACTATTAATAAAAATAAAATTGAAAAGATTACCGTAAAAAGAAAGGTGATATCGAACCCAGGGTACCAAAAAGTGAGGGTAAATTATTTCGAATTCCTAATATCTAACTAGAGCAGCTCTGTACATGATTGGAAGAAATACTGCCGCACATTATATGATAGAGATAATACTAACTGCACTATGAACAAGGTAAGGTAACGGAGAGGGACACCCAGCTCACCTCAATATAAGACGGAGCTTGTATGGCTACTACCCCCAGGAAGAACGGATGAAGTGAAGAAACCACAGGAGGCTACATGTTGCAAGCAGACACCTCAAAAATACATGTACAGGTCCCTAGCAATTCCAGGGTTGAAGATCCGTTCACTCCGTCAGGCTTCACGCTGCTCCGCGAAGCCTTCCCTCTGGTGGAGCTCTGACAACCCGAACTCATTCTTGGTTTCCTTCCGTTGCTATAGAAATCGAATTTTTCATGATTTATATATAAGCTGATTTGTACTTAATGTCGTACTGGCAAGTTAGCCATGGTAGCTTAGTGGTTAAAGCAGCCGGTCGATGCGGAAGATCCGTGGTTCGAATACCGGTTATGGCATTGAATTTTTCAGTTTCTGATTCAACCTCTTAAACACTGCCCACACACGGCTTGTGTGTTTAAAAACACCAGCAGTAAGCTTGTTGGCATAAATAAATAATAATTATCCTTTAAGTTAGTTACACTTTCAGTTGAGTGCGACTCCTTTTAGTCTTTCACTTTAAAAAGGGCATTCATCAACTCTGTGGACATGAAAATAATAGAATGTTGAAACATGATTCCCAGAGTATTGGAAGTAAATACCAATGTTAGAGTTGTGGGTATAACTTAGGAATTTGATATACCTACACCGACTCCCTATGTGTTCGTAGTCTTTTTTGTATCTATGCAGATGAAAGTTCTATATCATGTGGGAGTCCGTCGACTCTGGGCTGGCAAACCACTCATCTTCTGTTGCTAGGTTGTAAGCGCTTGCAGCTTTCCCCTTTAAAGCAGATCTCCCACTGTACAGCTGAGGCCGTGAAGTTGCATACACGTAAGGAGCGAACTACAAATATAATTTAATACTCTCCGTGCTATAATATGTAACTAAGAAACTGTGTAGTGCATACGTGCAACACACTGCTCCTTCATAAATTTTGTGAAATGCATGGCCTTATGTTATAAATCCTCGTAAGATTGCGTTGCAACAGAGCCCAAGTCTCACTTTTTTCCGACTGACCCATAAAGGTAAATTAATGGACAATAACTAAGCATATCCATGAAGATAGGGACTTATGCACAGTGTGCTTTACTTTTTGGAATCTATCATAAATGTACAGTATTAATGCCAATAGTCATTCATTAGCACTAGCCATTAATTGTGTCCCTCACATATTTAAGCACACTATACGGTATCTAGAGAATTAAGGCTTCGGCAACCAGGTTTAACTTGTATTTTATTTCGTGGTTTTACTTTGTACTTTTAGGACTTTTTATCTGGTTTTCACCTGCTTACATTTTTAGCTCACTTCTTACTTGTTAACTGTTTTAGCTTACCTTTTTAGATACGTTTTAAATTTTCAACTGTTAGCCTTGTGTGTTTTAGCTTTGCGTTTTTAACTTTTAGTTCCGACTGTTAAGCGCTGGTGACTTTTCCGTTTTTTTTTTTGGTTTTTTTTTTTGTTTTTTTTTTGTTTTTTTTTTTTTTTTGTTTTGTTTTTTTTAAGCTGTCGACGGGCACTTAAACCCCACTCACTCACTCTGGAGAATTAATAATAGGCAATGGTGTTACTGAGTGAGTGAGTGAGTAAGTGGGGTTTAAGGGCCCGTCGACAACTTGTATGAAATCTAGCATTGTTGGTTGCATTTCGGTTATATTTTTTATAGCTTGACATCCCTAATAGGCAATATCAATAGAGGTAATTATTCACATGATGAATTGCTGCAACTGAGAGTACCGCAATGTTCTTTTTTTTTTTTTTTTTTTTTTTTTTTTTTTTTTTTTTGGGGGGGGGGTCAGATATATCTAAAACAGTTATTAATGTTCGTATTTAGTTTTTTGTAACTTTATTACTTTCTACATATTAAAACACACCAGAATTCGCTTTCACATTCATGCTTTTAAATTGAAAAGGACATATACCTACACTCAACCGAGAATTGAAATGATAGGAAGCATACATTCAAAAGTAAACCTTACTGGACTTGACTAGTGACGTCGCAGGTTACAAATCACCCCATCCTTCCTACTGCTAGCGCTTGCCTACATTACTCTCTAGACCGTGTTTACCTGCCCATTAATGGCTCATGGCCGCTGCTGTTTCTTATATCTGGATTGAAATACTGATTTTAGTGTAGAAAACTTGAAGTGAATTAAAGTATTCCTATGCCTGATTACAACCGTTTGTTAGTATACTACAAACATATTACAACAATTGCCTATTTTTGCTTTTGGGTTATAAAATAAAAACAAGCACACAACATTCTCAAAAATACGATATTCATTTTAATTTAAATTGATCAGTTACGTACATTGTCAGTTTCCAGTGGAGAAGTAATGAAACCAATATACCATATTGTGACGCCGGACGCGGCACAAAACAAAGGACTGTCGGGACCGGGCTGTTTCACACCACATATTGGGCTGACCAGCGGATAAAGACACTCAAGGGCAAGCTGCCTCGCGCAATTGTTTGTGTGTAGGTCAGTAACAACAACGGAAGCACCTACAAAAAGGGGCTTTCCCCAGAACTTTCGAGAAAGATCTGACTACGTGACCGCCGGCGTCTGTGTAGAAGTCGAGAAAGTTCCTTGTGATTCATCCCAAGTATATAAGGAGGCCAGGAACTAGTTATGGACATGTATCAGTCAGTGTGTTAATGAGCGCGAGACAGCTGTGCGTGTGTGTGTGTCGTCGTGATAGGCATGTCGGTCGTCGTAAAGAAGGTTCAATGCGAGTCGAGTGATTGTAACGTCGTAGTTAGAGTATCAGATACAGAGAAAGTGCAGAAAGACACTGAAAGAACTGAGAAAGGTTACGAGAAATAAAAGATGCAAACTGTGATAGTACCAAAGACTGTGAACTGTGTTAATGATGAGAAAAAATTGTGCATTTGGGATAAAACTTTAGAAGACAATAAAGTGATCGAAAAGCAACCAGGCTTGAGTTTATCATTTTGTTACAGTGTTATATTATTGTAGTAATTCTGTAACTCTAAATATTGTACATGAAGGTCTATCGCCATATAGTTCTGAAGCGTTAAATAATTGAAAGGGATATCGAATATTGGTATTATACGTCAAGTCTTGTATTTGAAGCTAACAGGCAGTGAAATTTTTCCTGAACACACCCTGCTGTGTTTGGAAGCCTTAATGATCTCACCACTAGCACAGCACTCTGCTGGACTCCGTGAAGTTCATATTTCAGACAAACGCTGTAGCATCGATCTTCATGGCAAATCCTTTGCTGCAGTTAACGGATAATCATTCTAAACTGAACTCAGTTCAGGAAATATAGCCTCAATTACTCTAGAAAGCCTGCGTTGAATATAACATATTGTCGCTTTGTGTACTTATCGCTAACTTGTACAGTCCGGTGCAAGGACATTTTCCGATGCTGTTTGTGCCTTTTGGTGTGTTAATTTACTTAATGTTGGCATAACCTTTTCTCAAGTCATGTTCCACACGAGTTCTGGCCGTGCCAATCTCTTATTGGTTTGTACCAAATTCCAATAGTACAAGCAATGACCGATGAACAAGGGGCGTGCCCGAGGTGCATAATGCAAGGGGAGGGAGGAATTTAGCCCGAGTGGAACGATTGTTACTGTCATCTCCTGGCTGTGTCCGTCGCTCATTGGTTTGATGTCATAACTCTGGGATTCGGTTTCGGGAACCAGGGAGGACAAGGGGTGAGTCGCACGAAACAGCTTTGTTGAATATATTGTCCGCTTCATGCCATTTGAAGTGAGCAAACGATATAGATAACAAGCCGATAGTAATTGCGCTTCTTGAACAAGGGTATAACGCTGCAAGGGCTGCGGAGCTATATGGAGTGAACTGCCTCAAACTGGTGGAAGAAATGCCAAGAACTGGGACACTCGACACGTGGATTGATTACTAGAACATTGTCGTCTTTGGCTTTCCTCCTACATTTGTCTATGTGACCAAAACATGCTTTTGTATGCTCGGTATATTTTGTGTAGATAGAGCTTAAGGGACACTGGGAGTGAAATTTGAAAGTTCCACATTTCTTAATAGATTTTTCTGTAAGTTTTACTGCGTTTGTATTTATATGAGAATAGGAGGTTCACCAAATCTCATTAAAATTAGATAATTCGTTTAGGATGTATAAATTATTTTATGAATTTAATAGGCACATTTTCAAAATAGAGCTCGCGTCTCTTGACTTTTCAAACTTCATTTATATTGGCAGAACTGATACCCTAAAACATGGGTAAAAATTGTATTAAGAGATATTTCAAATACGTTTGTCGATTATGCTGTACACATTTTTTTAATAACAAATTAAAAATTATTGGTTTTTTTCATACAAAAAATGTTTTTGGAATTCATGTTAATGATAATATCAATATTGAATCATAGTTTTGTTTAGCTGCTCTTTATTAACACTTTTGGAAATGTTCATTGAATTTGAAGCAAAACTCAGGCGCGACCTTCTTTTGGAATGTGCAGAAATGTAGTTTTGAGAAAAACAGGCTTTTATATAGGAGCATCCTATGTACGTTAAGGGAAGAGCACAATTTGAAAGGGCCGTAATGGCCACATGGATTGGGGAATATGAAAAATGTTAGCTGATCCAAATGCACAGGTGTTCCAGGAACATTTTAAGGTTTAAAAAAAAAAAATCCACTTTTTGACAATTGTGACCAAAATTTCACTCCCAGTGTTCCTTAAGCTTTAAATTACTTTGTAATGGAATGACATGATTCAAAACAAATATGCGCAATGTGGAGTTCAAGTTAATACACATATAATAAAACAGATAAATCTGCCTCATCCCCCATTCCCATCCCAACAAAACTACATAAACCTGAGACGGTTCATTATTTGAAAAGGATTGGCGATCTGGCGTTTGCTCCTATCCTCAACAATCTCTAAAATAAGCAAAGTCCGATGAGGCACATTCTGAATTATATGTTTCAATGTATCTTAAACTGTCTGGGCTTCTGGTTAGCCTCCGCCATCGCGAAACAGCACGCCTTCCTATTGTTGACAGGGATTTGAACTGGGGGCGTGGTGCCATTCACTACCAACCTAAACAGCTGTTCCGCATATCGGAATGTTTCCGTGCACCGGAATGTACACAAAGAGAAATTAGAGCGTCTTGGAACTGGCAACTGGTAACTATAGGTTTTTATTGGATTGATTTGGAATTTTAACACCACAATTACTGCATATCGAGGAGTAAACGTGCCAAATTTCATATATTTAGTCAAATTAGTTGCTAAGATATTATTTTGTAATATTTTAAAAATGGTTCCTCATGATACAATTTAGATTTGAAAAGTTCAATAATTTTTATTTATGTTCTTTATTAGAATACCAGCAAATTGGTGTTCTAATGTTATTTCTATGCAAGTACACCAAATTTTATGAATATGTACTTAATACAGCATTGTGTGAAGCACTGTACAGAGCAAACAGTGCTAAAATAAAAATATGAGAAAACTAAGTTTGAAGTGATAGCAAAGATAGTGAAACTATATTGATTTAAATAGACATGAGCACTTACAGGAAATCAGTTAAACAGCCACGTGACATAGTTAAAAGGGTCAATAAAATCAAGAAGATTGAGATGGCTAGGATATATACAAAGAATGAGCCAGGATAGAGCAGTGAAGAAGACTCTAGAGGGAAAGATAGGGGGCAGTAGAAAGAAAGAAAGACCCAGACTTAGATGGAGTGATGATGTAGAATGTGGTTTAAGACAGCTTTGTATCGAGATAACTGGGCATCTATCATAAAGGAAGCCGAAGCTAAACTCAAAGGGCTACATGATGCTGATGATTAAGTATGGGAGTGACAATAAAATAGAACCAACAACGGAATTCTAGCTTATGCGAGGCGTATTGCGTATGTGTATATATAACAACGGTTTGCTTTCCCAAGTACTTGCCATTGTTTATGTATAACATATTTACATCCTATTGGCAGAGCAATTTAATTTGTCTAGCGGAAATACATGGAGCTTTCGTTTATCTTAATATGGTCCTATTTAGTGATACGTATTGCAAAGCAAAGCGAAATTGCTGGCAAAGTAATACCTATTCTTCCTCTACCTTTATTTGACACAGGATACACTTATTGTATTGTAACAAAACAACAAAACCCAAGTCATATTAATGTTCTGTCACTTTATTGTCCTCTAAAGTGTTACTACAAACAGTCTTTCCTGCTATCACAACTCACAACGGTTCTTCTCATAACCTTGCTCTGTCCTTTTAGTCTTTCCTCATTTTCTATGACTCTTAAACACTTAACTACATCATTACAATGACTCGGGGCGAACGGCGTATCTTCCAGGACGATTGACCAAGAAAGCATTACTTAAAACGTGTGCCACTTATATTGTATGATGTCCTTCACTGAGCGGGATGGCTCAGGCAGTAGCGTCTGTGGCCTACATTCGGGAAATAACAGGTTCGATTCCCGCGGCTGGTCATTCCCTTCCATTTCATACATTTCATTCGTTCCCTATCCGGTCTTTCCAGGTTGTAAGATTCAACGGGATGGCCGATACGATGCGGTACGATGGAGCTTGCGCTCTGGAAATACGGTATTCGGCTGAGGGGAGGCGCTGTGGTCGGCTAGCCGCCCGCTGTGGGCCAATTGCCAGAGTTCATAAGCATAGTGGAAATTCAACTGATGATATGAAATAAATCTGCTTGTCTGGCCAAAGTTTGTATCTTAACAACGATTTATTACCTAGCCTGTTGAAATATATAACAAAGTGTACAATAAATTGGTTGCAAATACATAGTTTAAAACTATAGATACAGTTATTTGAAACACAGAGTAGCTAGATATTTGACAAATTACTTTCTCTAATGATGCAGCACAGATTAGTTCCCATGCGCTTTCGTGAAAATAATTGACATCTAATTTAGATAAAATGTCCATGCCTAACTGTACAGCTGATGTACATAACGCTCGGCAGAAGTTATACTAACGTCCTCCAACGTAGTGTCATATCGGATGGTGAATGACTGAACCTAAATGAGCCCGAGGTCCATAGAGCTGTAAGTTACCCGACATTCGTATTCTCAGGATAAAGGAAACCTCGGTTTAAAAAAAAAAAAAAAAATCCTTATCCGGATACCATACCCTAAGCGAGATTCGAACTCGCCACTACCACCACGCTACAGGGGCGGATCCAAGCGTGCAGGGAAATGAGGTGTTCAGCATTACTCATCCCCAAGTTGGAATGTTGACTTTCGTGGCCAACGAAGTATCTTGAAGTAATTTTATGATTTTTCATAACGGGTAAACCATAAGAGATCAACAACAGTTTACTACAGAAAAGTTGTAGACAACTTTTATGACATTTATATCGATTTTAATTTTTAAAATACTGCCGCTATTCATATCTTTCTTTTGGTGTTATGAATTGTGTATGGAAGTTTATGCAGACTGTCCTTAAATAGTTTACCATCGCTTTGGTCGGTGTATCCATCTAGTACCTGAAACGAAATATGCAATGTAATTAAATCCAAAAATCTTGTGTAAATTAATACGAATTAGATAAACAAATAAGTTTTGTAAGTACAGTTTGTAGAAGAGTAGAGAAAATTTTGTGAATGTAACGTGTCAAATGTGTTTAAGAAGTATTCATGAACGTCATTCTTTATAATTACAACTAGGAAAATAAATAATTGGTAGTAACCAGTATTATCAGAAAAAATGGTACACAAATAAGCACATAGTTTCAGTATAAGAGATGTGACAGTTTGAGTAGGAGCTTCAGTGCAGCATTTGGCCGTATTTCTGTTTCAGTACATACTCACATCCAACTGTTTCCCAACCGTAAACTGCTAGGGCACTGCTACAATACAACCCGGATATTGCACGAGTCGTTTCATTTCAAATAAACAAAGAAATACGCTAAAGTTATTGTTGTCTCTTGCATGTTCACCCTTAGATCGAAAACTCTACTATCGTATGTGCAGAACATATCGCCATCAATAGCGGAGGGCTGCTTTATTTGTTCAAGAAAACCAAAAACAAAAACCAAAAACGGAGAAGGAAAAAAAAAAAACGGCGCGACAGCCCATGAAGGACCAAGGCCTACCGCCCAGCCGCTGCGTCCCCCAACTCTGCCCACTACAGGCGTCAATGGTGAGATGCAGTACTGGAGGGTGGGACGTGGTCAGCGCCCCGAGCCTTCCAGGCCAGTTATGCGGTCTTCTCGACCTGGTGCCGCTACTTCTCCATCAAGTAGCTCCTCAATTGGTCCCCCCGGGACCTAACGAGGCTGAGTGCACCCCGTGCCAGACCTCCCGGAGGGGATAAAATCCCCGTGCTCGTACCGGGGATCGAACGTGGGTCTTCCGCGCCAGAGGCAAGCGCGCTACCAACTGCGCTACGGAGGTGGTCGGAGAAGGAAAAGCACTTAAGAATACCAACACAAAAGCATATTTTATTTATAAGTTTTACACTTAGTGCAAGAGATAAAACTAGAATTAAGAGTTCACAAATGAGGTTTCTTCGTTCATTAACTGGAGTAACGTTAAGAGACAGAAAGATGGAGAGATCAGTTTTTGTAATCGCAGAACTAATATAACACCCAATACTGCCTTGGTAGAAGAAGAAGAATATTTCTTATTAATTAGTAAAAATCATAATTTCAGAATTTAACACAAGAAATATCTGATGTGTTGCATTCACATGACTTTCTCTACTTTTTACTAACCATTCTTACAAACTCGTATTCCTACATCCTCTTCGTGGTAGCTGAGATAAATATTTGCAGAAATTATCTTATTCTTTATCTTCTTGTAGGTACAAGGGGAATGTGGGAATACAGTAGGCTTTGAGCGATAGTCAACTCTTATAAAGCTTTCTGATTCCTTTCTCTTAGCACGGTTAACATATAATAGAAAATGAATAACGATGTTCCATTTGACACAAGTATAAGTTCTCCAAAACTCACATAAATAACACGGAATATCCCCGAAATGGTTCACTCTACAAAAAAAATTTATTCAGACCTAAATTGTGTGTTTTAGCAAGATCTGCATTTTTTGTATGCTAAGATTTGGTCTATCTCTTACAGTTTACCAGTTATACAAAAGTGCTCCAGAGTAAATAGGACTACATGGGCTTTACCCAGAATATTCAAGATATACATTTCATTTGTTATAAAAATATCTCAAACATATGGCATTTTAATCAAAATCGTTAGAGTCATTTTCAAGAAAATCAAAACTTTCGGAAAATGTTCCATGTAAACGATAGTTAGGGTGGAGCAATTTTCTTCAAAATTTTCGTGTCGCATCCTTGAAAGACGTTAAACTCAAGTACGAACTGTGGTTTCCAAAGGACTTTTCGTTTTTGAGTTATGCTGTCCACAGACAGACACACACACACACACGGACCTTTTTCTAATTTTTTTGTTCAGGGGCCTCAAAACATATTTCCGGTGAAATTTCGACATCGAATTTTTGGGTGGAATACAATACTTCCTCTACTATATGTAGTAGATGAGGTAAAAGCCTCATAATAACAAATTTCTAAATCTGCTTGTATATGTTTTAAATGTTTCCTATTATTATATCTTTAATTTGGGGGTTCCGGGATATTGTGCAGTAATTAAACTTGCATTATGCTTGTTATTGTTTACGCGCTCTTTTAAAACCCAGGAAAGATGTCCATGCGGAATTCAAAATAAGTTTTTCTCTTTAACAGAAACATTAAACCAGTAAACTAGGTGAGGAAATTCCTATAGTGGAGACGGCGCTTTCCTTTGTTCTTTGTGGAAATAGCCATAATATATATTTCTGTAACACTTTTCGTTTAATTCCGTTTACGAAAATAGCAGTAACCGGTGCTTCAGTTAATCTTCGTACCGAATTAACCAGAACACACAAGTTAGCACATACCTGCAGCTGGCAAATTTGCCAATTGCTTTGATTGCGTGTTTGCAGTCATTTGTTTGATGTTATTATATCCGCTACTTTAGTTCAATTCCCGCAAATAGTTTAGAGCTGACACACTCATCAATAAATGACGATGTTCTGTTATTAAATTCCGGTGGAAAATATATACACGTGGCAGGGTTGCGCAGAAGCCATTTTACTTATTCATTTAACGGCCTAGCCATTTATTATAGGACATTTCATTTGCCACAAAGAGCGTTTACATGGAAGCTGTATACAGTTAAAATCGATTCGCCTTAAATATCGTTCTGAAACTTCTCAAGTTTTCTTTCAAACTTAAGTAACATTGAAATAAATAGAATACCTTGATAGTACTCTGTCAATATTTTTGTGTTTACTTTCTGTTTTTCCCAGCTCCAACAATTGCACCCCATCTGGCTACGCTACCAGTAAACCCATAACTGATCTATAAAGTTCTATTATTTTTCCATCCTTCCTCATATCCCAACTCTTCTATCCCATGCAACATGTTGGCTTCCACTGTTGCCTTCTAACCATTAATTTATTTTTCTGGTATTGTGTACCAACGTTTTCCTGACACCTTCATTGCCAGTTAGCCAGTGTTGAGAGAGGAGTGTAAGTGTATCGTCAGAAGCAGTTGCTTGTGAGACAGAGTATTAGTGTCAAGGCTAAGATCGGACAGAACAGCTCTGAGTTGTAAGGTCAGGAGGAATTGTAGACCTGTTAACGATAAAAAGAGGACTGTGTTTTTGTAATTCAATTTTAAGTGAAATAAAGTGACAGAAAGCGTAACTGGACTAGTCATTTGTCACTCAGGTGTCAGGAGTGGGATTTGTAAGGTCGTTATTTGTCACAACTCTCATTGAAGACTATGGTCCAGCACTTGTTAACTTGTACGCAATGCCTTTGACAATCCTCTAGTTAATATAGAATCTACTGCCAGCTCACGTGCGTATGTTTATCCCGGGATATCTCTGTTATTTACAGTAGAAGAGTGGACACTTCGCTTAACATTTTCTTCTAGAATATTATCAAAATGTAAATTGAATAATATGGAATTTTATTTAAACCTTTGCCTAAATCCTAGAGTATTCTCCATAGCATGCTTCTCCCTAGCTATCCCTCTCTTAATACAGAACGTATTGTTCATATAAATATTCTGTAACGCTCAAATCACTTCCGAACTCGCAATTTCAGCCATAATGCCGCTGTGTCGATGTCTTGTCTAAATCCACAAAAAGCATCCATACGCTGCACCTTTTCCTTCCAGACGTTTTCTTACAATTGTCTCAATAAAGAATATGTTATCAACTATTGGTGTGAGAATAATACTAATATTATAACTGTTAACTGAGTCATAAAGTCAATTGCTGATCTTTTACAAAAAAAAATCCTGTACGTTGCACTCACATGATTTTCTCTACTCTTGTACTGACCATTCTTACAAACTCTTATTCCTACATATATCTTTTTAATGTTATTCGAGATAATCATTTGCAGAAATTATCTTATTATTTATTTCCTTGTATATACAAGAGGAATATGAGAATACAGTAGGCTTTGAACGATAGTCAAATACTTTAAAGCTTACAAGCTCCCTTCTCTTTGCACGGTTAACATATAATAAAGAAATGAATATCATTGTACCCTTTGACAGTAGTGTAAGTTCTCCAAAACTTACACAAACAATGACGGATATCTCCGAAATGGTTCACTCTACAAAAAAAATTATTGGTCCATAAATTGTGTGTTTTAGCAAGATCTACATTTTTTGTAGAGTAAGATTTGGTCTATCTCTTACAGTTTACCAGTTATGCAACAGCCATCCAGAGTAACTGGGACTTCATAAGCTATAGCCAGAAAATTCAAAATATACATTTCATTTTTCATAAGAAGATCTCAAACATATGGCATTTTAATCGAAATCATTAGAGCCATTTTCAAGTAAGATCAAAATTTTCGAAAAATTTTCCATGTATAGGTTAGTTTAGAGTGGAGCAGTTTTCTTCAAAATCTTCGGGTCGCATCCTTGAAAGACGTTAAACTTAAATACCAACTTTGGTTTTAAACCAACTTCTCGCTTTTAAGTTATGCTGTCTAAGGACTGACAGACAGACAGACAGACAGACAGACAGAAAGACAGACAGACAGACAGACAGACAGACAGACAGAGAAACAGGCAGACACTGACCACACACGCACCTATTTCTAAAAATGCTTTTTTTGGATTCAGGGGACCTCAAAACATATTTTTGGCTGAATCTCGACATCGAATTTTTGGGTGGAATACAATACTTCCTCTACCTTACTAAACGTAGTAGAGAAAATAAAAAAATAACAGTGCACTTATTGTTTGAAACATTATATCCCACCATTTCTCATAAGATTGAATATAAATTCATGTTTTAATTGGGGAAACTTTCACAGAAAACAGTAGATCTGCATTTTATAATAAGGAATTCACTCTCGCAGCTTTAGTTTATGCTATACATTTACTTGCTTATTTATTTTAATTGCGCTTATATTTTTGCTATTGTGTGCGGGTATTTATGATTTTAAAGGGTCAATAGGAATAAAACGTGTTAATCCTAAGAATTCACATTATTAAATCCTTCTAAAGGTCTGAATAATTTAGTATATATTATAACTGTCGTTAATTATATATTTTAAACTCCCTAAAGAGTTTATTTTCTGCATCCGAAAGCAAGGTACTTGACGGGAACGGTGTGTTTGCTTTGCAATCAGGAGCCTTTTGGCCCAGGAGATTTCAAGGGCTTTCCACTCCTTTATAAATACAAACCTTTAATTGGGAAAGCGTTATATTAAGGAAAGGCATCGACTGTGCACAAAAATATTTCTTAAAAGTAATTTCCTTCCAGTAACTCATTAGTAAATGATCTGTCTTAGCTATACTAGAGAGATGAAGAGAGAGAGAGAGAGAGAGAGAGAGAGAAAGAGAGAGAAGGTAGTGGACCTAACAAAATATTTAACTACCATTTATATGTGATTTATCAAGTAAGTAGCGTCTAAAGATGCGTAAATCCTGTTGTTTGAAACAGTGTTTCCCTTCTCGTGCAGCTATTCCTACAGAAGACAAGTGAACCTTTGCTGATGTAAAACTTCCTTGAGGGTATTTCCTTTTCCTTTCCAAGCATCAACAATTTGAGCCCCACTTGTTGTTTCAGTAAATATCATATTATTGTATTTCTTCTACAAATACTTTGCTTACGAAAATGAGAGGCAGTTGCGAACATTTTCCATTCCATTTCTTTTACCCTTACTTTTGGAGGACTCCAAATGAATTGCACATAATATCATGATGTATGGGTAATTGGAGTTAAAAATATGCTCCAAAATAATAGTCACCATTATTTAGGGCTAATGTTTGCATAGAATTAGTCTATGAAGTTTTTGTTGAAGTAAGTCTACATAGGTTGAAGCACACAGTATATTTTGAACACTTCATATTAGGGTAGAGTTGTAAATTTACCTTCTATAATTATTGAGTGTTGTAACAAAAGTGTACAAAGTTTCTCCCACGTAATATTTTTATGTTAGGCTTTGAAATTAGATTACTGAAAACACGGATAACAAATTCCTTTTCTTGAAATTGTAGGGTAGTTTATCATTTTGTCGAAATCAAACCCAATTTTTTTCAAGTCATAGCAAAAATAATAATGTTGTTTAAAATAAGGGAACATTGGGGAAACCTAAGCTAAACATAGTGGCATTGCAATCCGATAGTGTGCCGAGGCCTACTGCCCAACCGCTGCGTCCCCTACCTCTACCCACTTAGGGGGTCATGAGTGGGGTACAGTGCTAATTACACAGTTCACTTTTACTGACGTTAACACAGTCTCCCGTCCTTCATGATATTACAACTCGCAACTGTATTCTTCTCGTAACCTTTACTCATGCCTTTATCTTTCTTCACTTTCTCTGGCTCTCAAACAAGCTGACTCTGACAGTACAATCACTCAACACTCAATAACTGCTTCCCTATCTTCCTTTCGACGAGACGGTTTTCTCTCAACGACTGTGCACATGCAGTTCACGCACACACACACACACACACACACACACACACACACACACACACACACACACACACACACTAAAAACTAACTGCAGTGACGACTCGTGTTTGTAACTAACTCCTGTTGCCTCGCCTCCTTATATAGTGAGGATTACGTAACATGGGCCTTTCTCTATCTTCATATTTTCTGGAACTTCTACGAATACGCCGACCGCCAGATGTCTCTCGAATAACGCCGAATACCCTTTGACGTGCCGCGCTCTTTGTCACATGTTTACAAACGGTCACGCGAGGCAGCCTGACTTTGAGTGTCCTTGAAACACGCTGCATCTGGTATACGGTGTGAGGTAGCTTGGTCCTGATCGTCCTTTCGCATCCTGCGTCACAGTATAATCAAAGTATGTGACAAATAACTAACTTCCACTGCTTAAATAATTAAATAAAACAAGGTTCGTTATAAACCATAGCTTGTAAATCTTAATGAAGGATACACATCGTACAAGAAGTAAAGTACATTGGATGTTTGATCGTCTGTAGGGGAGTTCTAAGATATCCGCCGGCGCCACCTTCAACCTTAGTGTGCTGAAGGAGGAAGGGGAGTACAGCTTAACTGTTTTAAGAACAAGTGCTTCCGTGCTTTTTTCTACTTCTCTTTTATAGGTAAAAGAGGTAGCCATTCCTCCCCTTTACCTACCTATTCGTAACTACCCAGCGAGTTCATAGATCTAGCATAGGTGTGATTATTGCTTCGACACCGCACAAGACGTGTTAGCACCTACAGTGTGACAGCACCAGACGATGTCATTGAGTACCATAGAAACGTGTGGTGTGGTTAGAAAACCTGTGTTGATTTCTTCCTATCGTTTCTGTACCACACACACAGACACACACACACACACACACACACACACACACACAAACACACACACAGAGACACACAGACACACACACATAAACACACACACAGAGACACACACACAGACACACACACACAAACACACACACAGACACACACGCACACAAACACACACACAGAGACACACAGACACACACACATAAACACACACACACAAACACACACACACACAAACACACACACAGAGACACACAGACACACACACATAAACACACACACAGAGACACACAGACACACACACATAAACACACACACAGACACACACACACAAACACACAAACACACAAACACACACACAGAGACACACAGACACACACACATAAACACACACACACAAACACACACACACAAACACACACACAGAGACACACAGACACACACACATAAACACACACACAGAGACACACAGACACACACACATAAACACACACACAGACACACACACATAAACACACACACAGAGACACACACACAGACACACACACACAAACACACACACAGACACACACGCACACAAACACACAAACACACAAACACACACACACACACACACACACACACACACACACACACACACACACACAGTCTTCCAGATTCGTGGTTTTAACAGTAATGATGCAAACATCAGACTTTCGCCGCTCTAATTGTGTTTCTGAAGGGAGCTTCATGTCTAAATGAAGACAGCAGTTTGGTGTTACTGTTGCTCAGAAGGATATTCGCGTGCTATGGTTTTGTCAGCTCTCTCTCTCACTTGTCTCGAATAGAGATGTGTTTCTTGCTGTTTTATTTCCCTGAGCTTCACAATGAAAGACTGCTCTGGCATTGCATGTGGTGTTATCAGAAGGAGGATATATACGGTAAGAAACACGCCAGAAAGTCGTACATGCGTCCACTACCACACGCGAGTCCGCACTACTTGCATGTTCTCAAATCTTTACCTCTGGCCGCATACTTCATATCCTCAACACTCCATCATTACCTCACTTTGTGTTTGCTTTCAACGTGTGCTACAAGATCACCAACGAGACTAGCTGGCACGTATAATATAGGCAAGGTGAGAAACATTGGGAAAGCTATCCTCTATAGCACAGGGCGTGAAAATTATTCCACTGGAAGACTAGACTAGACTACCAGATGGCAGGCTGAGAACAGCCCGAGGTGTGTCATTCGTGTACCTGCCCTTTTAGGGCTTAACCTCTGTATGACGGGATTAGGATGTTGTAGGATGGCTGGTGAAGAATGGCGATTGTGGGTTGCTAGGAGGTAGCATAGGTTTATGCTCCTCGTCGGGTGATAGTTTCAGTGTGCAACTACCGTTGGGCACTGCTGATGAGTGGTCCAAATATGGATATTTGGCGAAAATTTTGACTTCCAATCTTCTCTTGGAAGGACTGTAAGGAGTTACACTGGAAGCAAAATGCTGCTTAGTTATTTCCCGAGCTTATGTCTCCAAGATATTGAAGCTTTAGTCTTATAAATACATAAAAACCTTCGATGAATCAGAATTAGTCATATCTATATGAAAAATCTGATGTGTTGCACTGGCATGACTTTCTCTACTCTTGTACTAACCATTCTCACAAACTCCTGTTAGTTGAGATAAACATTTGCAGAAAATATCTTATTGCTTATTTCCTTGTAGGTACAAGGGGAATATGGGAATACAGTAGGCTTGGAGCGATAGTCATATCTTTTAAAGCTTTTAGATTCCGTTCTCTTTTCATAACTAACATAAAACATGAACAACGGCGTTGTATTTGACGAAAGTTTAAGTTTTCCGAAACTCACACAAATAACAAGGAATATCTACGAAATGGTTCACTCCACAAAAACATTTATTCAGACATAAATTGTGTATATTAGCAAGATCTACATTTTTGTATATTAAGATTTGGTGTATTCCTTACAGTTTACCAGTTATTCAAAAGCCATTCGGAGTTAATGCGACTACATGGACTATAGCAAGTAAGTTCAAGGTATACATTTCTTTTGTCATAAATAATATCTCAAACATACGGCTTTTTTAATCAATATCGTTAGAGCTATTTTAAAGAAAATCAAAATCTTCGAAAAATTCTCCATGTAAAGTGTAGTTTAGAATGACGGAGTTTTCTTCAAAATTTTCGTGGCGCATCCTTGAAATACATTAAATTTAAATACCAACTTTGGTTTCTAACCGACTTTTCGTTATTGAGTTATTCTGTCCTCCGTTACAGACACACACACAAATACGGAGCTTTTTCTAATGCCTTTGTTGGATTCAGGGGGCCTCAAAACATATATTTCTGTGAAATCTGTACATGGAAGTTTTGGGTGGAGTACAATACTTCCTCTACTTTACTATACATAGTAGAGAAAGTAATAAATACAGTGGCTATACGGAGAAATGATAAACTATATATTAAATTACAGAGGAAACCCGAATATATTAGACTGCTTAAGCAAAAAGTGTCATTTTTGTATTATTCAGCTTTTAGTGTTAGTTTAAAGTGAATTCCATCTAATATAACACTAGTGTCATTAATGGAAGATATTCATTCACTCTTAAATCCAGATGAAGGCATTTAAAGGCAACATAAATAACAGCTCTACTTGGTGTATAGGTTATAATCGTGTCTGATAAGAAGAGAGAAATGTTCATTTGGTTTCCCAATATTGTAAAAGCTCTCGTATTTGAGTATCTTAAAGCAGCTTGTTCCCATGTACTGCTGGCGTTTTTGCCAGTGTTATCCTAGTGGCAGGTTCGTTAAAGAGACCCACAACAGGACGACTGGAGAGAAGTTGTTAATCCTGTGTAGGTCCTCGGTATAAGTTTCGTTAATGACATCTCCAAAACATCCTCCTAGAACACACACACACACACACACACACACACACACACACACACACACACACACACACACACACACACACACACACACACATACACATTTTACTGAAGCTAAGGGCAATAATGCCACTAACACTAATCCCACACTTTCCATTCAGGCTGCTTAGCGTCGTAGTAAGTTATTTTAATCCAGAACTAAGTTAGACAAAGGCCTGCAGTTACAGTTTACTATCTTAAAGTAATAGAACCAGTAACAGCAAGTTTAAATTAAATTCAGCAATGTTATACATCAAGCAACTAGAACGGACTTCTTGTAATATTGGAGTTGAATATTAGTAATTTCAATCTATTTCATGTTACAGTTGATACAGTTAACCATCTCCGTAGTGCAGTTGTTAGCACGCTTGCCTCTGGCGCGGAGTATCCGGGTTCGATCCCCGGTACCAGCATGGGGATTGGGAGGTCTGGCACGGGATGCGCTCAGCCTCGTTAGGTCCCGAGGGAACCAACAGAGCAGCTACTTGATGGAGAAGTAGCGACCCCAGGTCGCAAAGGCCGCACAACTGGCCAGAAGGGCTCGGGGCACTGACCACATCCCGTCCTCCAGTACTGCACCCCACCAATGACCCCTGTAGTGGGCAGGGGTGGAGGACGCAGCGGCTGCGCGGCAAGACCTGGCCGTTCATTGACCGTTGCCCGAGAGGTTTAGTTTAGTTGATACAGTATAGTATAACTAAGGGGGGCGGGAATTAATATTGTGAGCCGGGAGCACCAAGATGTATCTTTATTGGCACCAACAGTAAGCTTGTTGGCATAAATAAACAATATTTACCATCTAAAGGTTTCTTAAACCCGGGACATAAAGTACTTACAATTGTAAGTCGCTCTTGGGGTATTTATCTCTGATGTGAGATTCCCTTGTGGTCTAACCGGGAAAGTACGAGTCAGCTGGGGTATTTAGTGCCATACTAGCAAGTTGGCTGTGCTATATTAGTGGTTAAAGCAGCAGCTTGCTTCAAATACCGGCTATGGCATTGACTTTGTTAGTCCTGATTCCACCTCTTAAGTATAGGAATTATTTTTTCTGTGAAGTAGTGCAGAAGTCGCAACAAAGATGAGAGATTTAGTATCATTTCTAAAAATCTTACGTGTAGCACTCACATGACTTTCTTTACTCTCGTGCTAACTAATCCTACAAACTCTTATTCTTCTATATTCATGTTAGTCGAGATAAACATTCGCAGAAATGCTCTTATGTTAATTTTATTGTAGGTACAAGGGGAATATGGGAATGCAGTAGGCCTTAAGCGATAGTCAAATCTTTCAAAACTTTGAAATTCCGTTCTCTTTGCACGGCCAAGAGATAAAATAATTAATAACGATCTTCCGTTTGACAAAAGTTCAGTTATTGCAGACTCACATAAATAACAAGGAATTTCTCCGGAATGGTTCACTCAACAACAAAAGTTGCTTTGGGATATCAATTGTTAAAATCATTGCAATTTGCAAAAATCAAAATTTTCGAAAAATTTTCCATGTAAAGGGTAGTTTAGGCCGGAGAAATTTTCTTCACAATCTTCGTGTCGCATCCTTGAAAGATTTTAAACTTAGATACCAACTTTGGTTTTTAACACACACACGCGTGCGCGCGCGCACAGAGAGAGAGAGAGAGAGAGAGAGAGAGAGAGCGAGAGAGAGAGAGACGGACAGACAGACATACACATATGGACCTTTTTTTAAAACTGCTCTTTTGGAGCCGAAGGGAGCCGAAAAACATACTTCCGGTGAAACTTCGACATCAAAATTTTGGGTAGATTACCATACTTCCTCTAATTACTACATATAGGTAGTAGAGAAAGTAGAAACTGATTTAAAATATAAGCATTGGCCCAAAAATTATAAAATATGTGCCTAAGTAAGGAGGAAAGTTTACATAATAACACTACATAAAAACATAAATGTCTCAAATTGGACAAAATTTGCCATTTAGTCTCATTTAAATTTTCTGTCTACTTGCAAACACACCACAAGCTTATGACGTCAGCTTAGAGAAGTATGTCCCTACTGATGTGCTGTGTAGTTCTTTCCTTAAATGCAATAATCTATTTTAGAATATTAAAACAGTACAATTTTCCCAGAATACAAACGCCCGTATGTCAAAGTGAAATGACTCCCTGGGGAGGGGTACTCTAATGCACAAATATAATCATCCATACAATTCACAAATGGTTGTGGTTTAAAAGCCGATGTCTTTTTTTTTTTTTTTTTTTTTTTTTTTTTAAGTTTAAATATTTAATGATGCCTGGTCACAGCAGAACCTCAAAACTCTGTTCAAAGCTTAGTAATATCAATTGAATCCCCAATAGAGTTGAATTTATTTCTATTATTATTTTGCTCTGCCCAGTTCCATGTTATATCATTCGTGAAACAAGTGTAGAAAATGTAAACTTTGAACACAAAAACAACAGCCGTTATCCCGATCTACAAATGACATGATAACATGTCAGTTTTCATTTATTTTGTTATTGTAACTAAATACTTAACAGCCGTTTTAACATGTAAGCTAAACAAAGAAAATTCTTTGATTATTCTGAGAATTATAGCCTAAATAATATTTTATTATCCTCTGTAGCAATTCTAGTAATCACTTTGCAGTAGCTCTATATTCAATGACCTCTATATTCAATAAAATTACCTAATAAAAGGTTTGCAGATGCCAGCAGCTTTGTGGAGATTATATGCAAAAAATGATTTTAACATTGTAATGTCATAATTCATAATATTTTCACGGCGGCCGTGTGCCTCAAAGGACACTCACGGTGAGTCACCTCACACCACTACGCTTCTAGGCAACGCTCAACAATGAGCTGATCAGAGGAAAGCTATTCTAGACCGTTTCACAACTTAGAAAGACTGGATTTTACGAGAATTTTAATGAGTATATCGTCAGTTTAGTTAATCGTCGGAGCTACTTGTTTGTATGAACATTCAGAGTCAGTTTTTAGAGTTGGGTTTAATTAGATAGTTGTCAAGATTACGATAGAACAGAACAGCTGAGAGTTACAAGGTGACGACGAATTGTAAATAGTGTTAACGGCTAAACAGAGAACTATATTTTGTGATTCAGTTTTATAAGGAATAAAGTGTCATTAAGAATATCCGGGCTTGTCATTTGTCACAATACATTTCAGCAAAAAAGATTGTAAAATTTTCCTTATGCATTCTTTACAAAGTTTCAGTAAGGAATACTATAAATTATAAATCTAATGATACGGCTTACGAGTTATGCAAAAGTCATCCAGAGTAAATAGGACTACATTGGCTATAACCAGAAAATTCAAGATATACATTTCATTTACCCTAAAAATATCTCAAGCATATGGCATTTTAATCAAAATCGTTAGAGCCATTTTCAATAAAATCAAAATTTTCCATGTAAAGTTCAATTTAGAGTGGAGCAATTCTGTTCATAATCTTCGTGTCGCATCCTTGAAGGGCATTAAACTTAAATACCAACTTTGGTTTTGAGTCGACATGTTCTTTTTTGGATTCAGGGGGACTCAAAACATATTTCCGGTGAAATATCGACATCGAATTTTTGGGTGGAATACAATACTTCCTCTACTTACTATACGTAGTAGAGAAAGTAAAAATGAATCATTGAAAAGGGTGGAAATACTTGAGCATGTTTATGTGAAGTATGGTTATATTAAAGTGCAGTTTAATGCATGCTGTCTCTATAGTAATTAAACATATTTTTATTGTTTGTAGCCTAAGTACCATAAGGACTTACAAAAAAGAATACATTGTAATCTCTGACATTTTTATGGAATTTTCCGCCTCTAAGAGACTGCGTGTCCGTTGATATAGAGAATAAAACGGATTAAATTCATACTCAAATAAGCCCGAAGCCCATTGAGTTACTCCACGTTTCCCTTTTTTAGAGTAAAGTACATTTCCTAGGGGATTCATTCCCATCAGGTACAATGTCTGATACAATGTCTGCACTTTAAAATCTTCACTTTAAGCCCTTAATTAATTTTCCCTTTCTCACTTCCTCTCACCGTGTGATTCTTTAAAGAGATGAATTATGTGATCTGAAAATTTAAATATGCGTTCCTATAGGAAGTTATTGAGTTAAAAATGTAATGAAGATGTGATCCAACACAAATAGTGTTCTAAACAAAACGAATAAAAAGCTTTCCCTTTCATTTATACTTCAACATACACTTAGGGACTATACATTAAACCTATTATGTTACGTTTTAGATATTAGGATCGCTGTATTGAAACAAGGGTATACAAAATTGCCCTTAGAGATTGGTTGCGATGTTTCTAAATACACACCATGATGTTGAAAAACGTTAAATGTTCCTGCCCGTAATATATACTTAAAAGTATTATTTCAAAGGAAAGTTTTGTAGTACTATATAAATGAAAAAGCCAAAAAAGAGTTTTGATCACTCATGTCCTAACATCCTTTAATGCTTAGCATCTCTAAAACAGATGCCATGCAGAATAAACGTTCAGTTTGTTTTACAAATAATTCAAAAATACATTTAGAACTGAACACATACTCTGATCTTAAGGGTACTCATAGTTCAATTTTCAAAATTGTAGATCTGACATAACGGAAGTTTAGATTCTGGCAGTTTCTTAACTTGTTGTTGCTTGGAGAGTCGTGCAGAAATACAACAACGATTACTGTCTGGGCTATATTTAGCTTTCACTTAGGTTACGTAGCTCGGAAGCAAAGTTGTTTGTCCAGCACACTGGTAATTTACAAAGTCCACATTACATGATTTACCAAGGGCTTTTACAAATACTGACGCACTGGTGTAGATCACATGAAATCCGTCCGTTAAGCTTGGTGGTATGTTGGTGTTAGCGACAGGCTCCCAGTGCTCCACTCGTGGAAATCAATCTGGTGTCATCAAGGTTTACTATCAAGTAACACTGCACTACAATTTAGTGCATTGCTCATGCTATCCATCCAGCTTTGTTAATTAAAAGTTAAATTCCAGCACAAGAGTTTGGGAACAAAGTATCTCGATGTTTCACCGAAGCTATGGGCTACATTCAACAGTGCCGTTATGACTATGACCAAGCGAGGGCGTATTGCGGCACCTATTGTGCCTTTGGAGACCTCTAGGAGGAAGGGATGAAGTGAAGGAAACAGTGTGACCAGATTGGGCCGGCAGGCTCGGACACATGCGGGTCCCTAACGTCTCCAGATGTTACATCCTGACGCCGGCCGGATTCCCAACAAACTATATATAGGAAGACTTGGTCGCTATGTAAGGACTTTGATATTTCGCACTCTTTGCATGACCATAGCGAAAAAATATAACTTCACAGTTTACAGAAGTATAAATACTTTAGAATGCAAGCTAATAACAAGGAACATCTGAAAATGAAATCCGCAAAACGTCATTTTACATAACATTGTGGTAAAGATAACTTAGGAAGGCAGGAAATGCCAAAGATTGCATGATTTACCGTAAGAAGCTGGAGGGCACAGGAATGGCACGATTATTTCACGAGAATCTAGGTATCCTGTGATTTGGATGCGGACCGGTTACATTTTTTAGCGGAATGTGCACAGTCGGGGAACCACCGAACAATTGAACTCGCAGGAAACATCTTAACTCCTGTTAGGAGATTGGCATGTTGGGAAGTACTGGGTGATCAGCGGAGGTGCCAAAGATTGATAATTCAAATATCATATTCGGAAACTAGTAATATCTATTTCTTACTCCTTATTTATTTTTATCACCTTTAACTTGTACCTTAAATAGTGTGACGCCGGCGGCGGCGCACGACAGAGGACGGTTGGAGTCAAGCTACCCCACACCTCTCATGGGAGCAAAAATATGAAAACAATGAGTACGGAACGTCAAAGGGGCTTTCGAGATTATTCGAGAAGTGTCCGGTGGCCGGCGTATTTCTAGAAGTTCGAGAAAAATCTGTGTTACGTCATCCTCGCTATGCGTTGTGTGTGTCAGCTGTGTGTGCACGGTCACATCGAAGGTAAGATAGCGAACTAGTTAATGAGTGTTGGGTGATTATATCGTCAAAGTCAGCAGTTTGAAAGAAACAGAAAGTGAAGAAAGCCAGAAAAGAGTGACTCAAGGTTTCGAGAAGAAAACAGTTGTGAGTTGTACTAACACGAAGGACCGAGGACTGTGTTGGTATCAGTAAAAGAAACTGAATTTCTCCAAAAATTTTGGAGGAAAGTAAAGTGAGAAAAAATAAATGGATAAGATTAGGAAACGAGGCTGAAGATATTCGGGCGTTTATATACCCGCTGCTTTACGGAACACGATTTACTGCTCTGTAGGTAAATGCAACAATCTATTAATATGGTTGTAATTAAAGGAAGTATTTCGCAAAAGAAAGCTGGCCAGTATATTAGACCTATTTATGCTTAAAACAGTTTTATTTAGAATAAATGTGTGATTATAGCCTAACTCATGCGGTAAAGTGGTTATAATAATTAATTTAGTGCCTTTTTAAAATTTACTACCTGATAATGGCACCAAAATAATTGGAACGAAAAGGAAATGAATTAATGATGACACAATTGATCAGCACTCGCACCTCCCAGACCACGTAACATTTGCTTTTATTGACTTCGGAATGCTCCGGAAATTAGCTTCACACACAAATGTACCAATTTATATCACTGCACTTCGGAAACAGCCAATGAATAAGCTCACATATAATTTTGAATGAAATGCCTTGACATACATAACAATAATATTTATGTCTAGCCTTCAATGATTAACAGCTCTTGGTGCTTCCAGAACACATGATTCACAAATTACTTGAAAGACCGCAGAATTACCTTTATTTTAGTTAATTTTAACCGCCTTTGAAATTTAAAAATAATCACCACAATGTGACAATAAGAGTACAAAAATAAACAGGCAGCTGAATTTCCTAAAAGCATTTATAGTGTATCAGCTCAAGCTAATAGATCAAGGTCCTTTAAGGGTGCCTATACTTGAATATACCCAACGTATTCAAACAAATAAAAGATTCGTTTTTATATCCAAAATGCTCTGAGCATTTAACTCAATTGAATGCAGTAACTTTTGCTGTCACAACCCTTTAAAGCTTCATCACGTGAGAGTTTAAATGCCCGAGAGAGCCGCCAAAATTCCACATTCAATTTCAATGACTTTTACAGGACTTTGATTTTTCTTACAATTTTGCGCCTTAAAAAGTTTCACAGACGTAGTTAGTAACCAATTCTGTTAAAATATTCAGAAGGTGAAATACAACCAACTTAAGAACTTGCATAGTATTTCTGCTACATTATTATTATTATTATTATTATTATTATTATTATTATTATTATTATTATTATTATTATTATTATTATTATTATTATTATTATTATTATTATTATTATTATTATTATTATTATTATTATTATTATTATTATTATTATTATTATTATTATTATTATTATTATTATTATTATTATTATTATTATTATTATTATTATTATTATTATTATTATTATTATTATTATTATTATTATTATTATTATTATTATTATTATTATTATTATTATTATTATTATTATTATTATTATTCAAGCACATGTTTCTCAATTATTTGCGCATTTATAGAGTCGTTTAATTAAATTACAGGATAACTATAAGTGTAAAGGATATATTTAAAATTCAAAACTATGTCAAACAGCTGCTTCAGAAACATAGTGTGCACCATAAGCTGGTTGAATGAGCCTTGAAGAATTAACTGAGAAAGGGATAGGTTCAATAATAATGTAGAGCAGACATACAACGTATTGGGTTGGTTAGACTTTACACTAACAAAGTATTAATAAAATAGAAGCTTCTTGGGTGATAGACGATGCGTTTAACTGGATGTCCTCTCTGGTAAAAATCCTGGTATAGTGTTGCATGTATACTCTGTAGCTCGTGACTAAAGGAAAAAAAGAATGGAAGCATTTGAAATGATGAGTTGGAGAAAAGTTAGGTGTTGATTGAACAAAAAAAGAAGATGAACAAAGTCTGTTGAAATGGATTAAAAGTAGGAAAGGTTTGGAAGACATTACACTGCAAAGAATTATAAGTGGGCCAAAACTTGAGGATGGAATAAAATGTTTTATGATTAGATAATATGTACATGATGAGGAAGAGAGCAAAAAATAGTAGCAGGTGAGCTTCTGCTTAAACGAATAATTGTTATTCACTTTAGAAGAACTTATAGAACCTAAACTATACTAGTACATTGTCTGTAGATTCAATGTTGCCCTAATGGAAACCAGTTACACATTTGAAGGCATCCCTCTGCCGAACGCCGCGACTTGCACGAATCTGTTTACTTTTCCAATCGAATGACTTGACCCTAATATCGATTCCACTAACTGTATACCAAGACATTGAGCAAATCTGTTGCACAAGGTTTGCGTATTGGATCTGACCAACGCGTCAGTTACACGAATTTCATAGATGAGGTACTTCTGTCTGAATGTTTAATTGTTCTGCCTAGTTGTGTGTGATAAGCTGAGAAACCGACGGGCTGGGCTGTTGCGGAATGGAAAAACTAAAATACGTGTTAGAATTCGCCACTGTAGGTGCGTCGTTACTAGTTTTAATTAATCAATAATGTAACCCTTCCATTGACTTTGCACGTACTTTCCCCTTCCCTCTTTTTCTCATAATCAGTGCATATCATAAGACTGACCATATGAGTAATGTTGAGGCATCATTAAAAACAATTATTCAGATATAAAAATAAGGTAAATATAATTACTTCACGGGATCCAGTGCAAAAAGTTGGTCAACATTTTAAACATGAATAGCCCTATAAACCTTCCGCACACAATCTTCAAGTATGCCCAACTGTGAAATTTTGAAAATAAACAGCTTTATTGGATTGATTTAAAATTTTAACACAACAATCACTGTATAGTGAGGAGTAAATATGCAAAATTTCAAACAATTAATCAAAAATAGTTGCTAATATATTAATATGTTGTTATAATTGTTTAATATTTTCATAAATATTCCCCATGTTGCAATTTTGATTTGAAAAACTTAATAATTTCTAGTTATGTCCTGTAATAGAATGTTAGCAAATTGATGAAATAATTTCCAAATTTTGATATAATTTTGGATAAAAATAAATGTTAAAGTTTAATTTCATTATTTTTTATTTAAATTTCGCAATGTGAACTTCAATATTTAATTACTCAGAAGTTATTCGCATTATGAAAAAATCATCCCGTCACTTCTTTTTAATGTTATTTCTAAGGAATTACACCAAATTTCTTGCACATGTACTGAAAACTGCATCGTGTGGAGCATTTTAAAGAGCATACAGTATTAAAAATAAAAGTATGAAAAACTAAGTTTGAAGTGGTAACAAAGAGAATGAAACTGCATTGATTTAAATGGACGTGACCACTTTCAGGCAATCAGTTAGACGGTCACGTGACAGTTAAAAAGGCCGTAAGGCTATAAAATACACAGAAGCTTTATACTATTTGATGAAACAAACACCCATTTTTGTCAATTTTTGAAATGTATAGTCTTTGATACAGATGCGTTTCTTTAAAACGCCTGAGAGCACACGATCTAGTGACCTGTATTTATTTATTTTCAAGGTCTTTTACTAGACACTTCTGTGCCTTAAAAATGTTCCATTGGATGTAGCTTGTAAACAATCTTGTTAAATGTTCAACAGAAACTTGTAGAGTTTCTTACATTTTTGATATGCCAGTTGACAGTTAATTCAAACGATGAGAACAAATTTTTTATCAAAATTATATTTAAAAGTTCTAATTTTGCTGTATCAAATAATTAAAAGGATGAAAATATGTGTTGTCTCTTTTGGGTATCGGTATGTAAGTAATATGGTAGTATTAGAACCAACCCGTGGCCTAAAAGCTCTTTTCGGGCCATGGCTGACCGCCCAGTCGCTGCGTCCCCCACCTCTGTCCATCACATTCATCACATCATATACTGGAGGTGGAACGTGGTCAACGCTCAGGGCCCTCTCGGCCGGTTATGTGGTCTTCGCAATCAGAGACCACTACCTCTCAATGAAGCAGCTCCTCAATTGGAACATCAGGGACCTAATGAGGCTGAGTGCACCCCGGACCAGGTCTAGCAGGGGGAAAAAATTTCCACACCGGTACCGGGATTCGAAACGAGTCTCCCTGTTTTTAAGCAGCAGCGCTTCCACCGTGCTAAGGAGATGGCCATATGGTATTATTTTTATTTCTTTAAATTACGTATGCTGCGCAGCATCTAATTACACTGGTCTACAAAAATTAACTTTTTCTCTTTCACAAGAATTAAAATAACAGATTCTAAAAGTATTTTTCGTGCTGAATTCAAATATAATTACAGCTTGTCCGCATCGGGCAGGAGTTTTGTGTGATATTCATTTGAATTTTTATAATATTCTAAAAAATCCGTAACTAGTTATCTAACTCAAAATTATAACTACTGATTCTGACTTACCTAGAAAGTGGTAGATAGTGATTTTCGGGTATATTTTGCATCTGGAACGTCTCTCATTTTAGTCCAACAGTAGTCAGCCAGCATATTGGAACTCCACTTGCCTTGGTACCTCTTCTCTATTCTAGAAATTTGCTGAATAAAACGCTCACCGTGTTCATCGCTGACAGCTCCAAGGTTTTCGGGGAAGAAGTCCAAGTGAGAGTCCAAGAAGTGAATTTTTAAAGACATGTTGCATCCCATAGCTTTATAAGAATGCAGAAGATCAGTCACTATGTCATGATAGTTTTCTGCTTTATGGTTTCCAAGAAAATTGCAACATAAACTTTTGAAAGACTGCCAGGCTGCTCTCTCCAGTGGATTTAACAGTCCCTCGAAATGTTCATCAGCCGTTAATGATCGGATTTGTGGTCCTATAAAAACTCCTTCTTTCAATTTAGCATCACTGACTTTGGGGAATTTCGATTTCAAGTACAAGAATCCATCAGAAAGTTTATCCATAGCTTTGACAAAATTTTTCATAACTCCTAACTTAATATGCAATGGAGGTAAAAATATTTTTTCAGGATTCACTAAAGGGACACATGCCACATTTTTCTGGCCAAGGAGAAAAGATTCACGTTTTGGCCATGACTTTCTAACGTAGTGAGACTTCTTATCTCTGCTGTCCCACTCGCACAAAAAACAGCAAAATTTGGTGAACCCAAGTTGCAAACCAAGCAATAAAGCAATGACCTTTAAATCACCACAGATATTCCATTCATATTTTCCATATTGTATTTTCTCTAAAATTAGTTTCATATTTTGATATGTCTCTTTCATAGCGGCATGCGCTACTGGTATTGATGGAAGTTCATTGCCAATATGTAGCAGCACAGCCTTCAAACTTACTTTAGAGAAGTCTATGAACAATCGCCACTCATCTGGTCGGTGTTGATGCCCAAGAGTTTCCATAACTGAACAAATATTATTACAAAACACAACACCATATTCTTCAGAGAAGTATTCTTTGAAAACACTATGGCGGCTACGATAACTACTTATTCTTACATCTTTTTGGAGTAAATTCCACCCTTTGAGTCTGGAAGTTAAAACTTCAGCTTGCAGTTTAGACAGATTTAAATCCCGAATCAGGTCATTAAGGTCTTGCTGATTGGGAAAGTATGGTTCTGATGAACAGCTACTGGCTTCATATGTAAGATCATTTTTATTTTCATCTGAATCATTTTGAGTTTCAGTTAGGTCAGAATCAGAGTTATCACTTAAGGTTGTATCTACATATACTGGTACGGGGAACTCTTCACTGTGTAAGACAGGTCTCAATGCAGATTGCAAATTCGGATACATAACTGTATATTTTGTTTTAGATGTGATTCCTTTAATATTTGTCAAACAAAAATAACAGTCAGTTGAATGATCCTTCGGTTCCCTCCAAATCATGGGAATTGCAAATGGCATATGATGTGTACCATTTTTCCACCCAGTCAGCAGTCTAACACACGAAACACAGCATGTATTTGGGGCCCAGCTCTTATCAAAATCACCAACTTGGCAGCCAAAGTAAAGATGATAACACTTCTTTACAAGTGGGGTCATATTTCGCCTCTGAGACTTGAAGGTCAGCTCACCGCAAATATAGCAGAAATTATCTGCATGATTTACACACTTTCTTGGCATGATGAAAACATTAAGCACTGAAATACAACATGCACAACATACACAATACACTTCCAAACAGAAAGGAAGGAAATATTTCACTAGTGAACAATGTCACAGTCAGCTCAATACTGACACATCACAATGCCAGACAGGTCTGAGCATGTCTAAACATGAATGAACCTGCACAGTCTTGTTTTGTGGTGCTTCAGCGTGATATTACAAATAATTTCAATAAATACGGCTTGAGTAAAATAGCTACATATGAGGTAAAGGTTCCTATGACAGGTCAAAGAAAATGCTAAAATCATATTTTGAAAAGTAGCTTTCACAGAAAAACTATGCCTGATGGGAAAATTCTGACTACATATCTGAATTCAGGATGAAAAAATGCTCTAGATTCACTATTCAGATTTCTTGTGAAAAAAATCTTGTCGACCAGTGTTATTTAGTATAGTGTAAGCATTGCATAGGGTAGTTTAAACTAAGGGTCATGATGAACTCGTAATTAAGTGCCCTTAAGCCTCAAACCTAACCAAATGAAATTTAAAACTGGCCGGTAATTTTAACAGAGCAGCATGTGACAAAATGTTGAAAGCATTTAAATAAACAATGAAAAGATTTAGATATTTTTGCTCGTTATTTATACTTATTAAAAGCAGTTCTAACTCTCAACAAAACGTACTTAATAATACCTCTCCGATGATTTCCAAGCTACCTGGCCATGAGAACCTTTTCGGAAAGCTCCTCTTTGAAATTTTTAGTGGGTAAATCAGATTAATGGATTTCAAATACACAACGCGCAAGTGGTCATAACAACCATATTTAATGTGGTCTGTGTCTTCATGGATCAGGGCAATAACGTCAGAAGCTCCAGTTTGGTCTTCACGAAGGCTTCTCAGTCCTGACACATCGCCATGGCCTCAAGTTCTCCATACCCTAACCATTATATCAATGTAAAGAATGTAAACAACAGCGGTCATGAGCCTTGGCGGGCAGGTAAACACTATTTGGTTAGTGCTATTTTCTTAGACTGTACGAGAGATGTTGTGACATAAATTCCGTTAGCCATTCAACAGTTACTGCGAACTCCGTAAGATCTATTGGCCTCGTTACGTGAAAAGATGAAATGAACACACACTCGCACAAGCAAACAAACGCACACTTTAATACTGTTGTTTTTGGTTTCGAAGTAGCCTATTACATGCGTTAGTATTATGTATTCGCCTTGCCAGAATATTGTGGTTGCAATTTTATTATATACCAGGTGGCCTAAGTCATCCGTCTTTGGCGCAAGTAGATATCCCTTCGTGCGTTAAAACAGTTACAGAATGCAATAGTGCAGTTCATGTGAAGCGGACGCCAATTTCGTTCTGCTGATCAGCGAAGACGAGCGATGAGAGGCAGTCTTCAGGTTTGAACTAGTCCGTGATAATGAACAACCTAACAGGTCTTAGAATGTTTTCCACTTTACTTTCCAAGCACTCCTGTGAGATAAGGGTGAAGAACGATTAGAATAACAATGAAAGGGTATTTTTAAACAATAGAATCATGAGTATTTTGGAGCACGCACTCCTAGTTTCGTTTTTTCCAAGGTATGCATCAAATTTAAAGCCATTTGCCTGTCCTTTTTACGTATCCTGTGCGTCTCTCTTGAGGACAGAAGTGACTATTTTTGCCATGCTGTTTAACCTTTTAAGATATGGTCTGAAACTCTGGGCACATCACGTACTAAGTTATTGTACTTCAAATTAACAACATAGACTGGCTTACATTAGAGCCACTAACCTTTTTAAAGTGACGAACGAAAATATTGATGTTGTGCTCCAGAATACGTAAACCTCTTATATTTTTACTTGAAAATTTCTAAGCAGTTGCAGTTAATTATAATTGCAGGCACGGATTAAGAGGGAAGGAGGGAAGGGAGTAAAGAATGAGATTGGGGCACAGAGAAGGGCAGAGCTTTCATTGCCTCGACTGCCTAATCCCCCAGAAGAAAGGAGGATTACTAACGCTTTATAATATTGAGAATCTGGAAATTGGGTTTCTTTAATCTGATGAAAGTGACGTCTAAGTTCTATTTAGCTTTAAAATGGTGAGTAAGAAAGCCAATTTGGTGTTTAAAACAACCAGCAATACGCTTTCTTTAAATCTTAACACCAAGTTAAAAATGCATAACCTGCTCGACGTTCCTGGGAATTTTACTGAAAGCCAGGGTAACTTATTATTCTACAACTAACCACAGGTTTACGTTGCAAATACAAAACGATATTCTGAAGCGTATTTCGCTTTAGCAAGTCATAGCAAACAGCACAAATAGAGTTATCTGTTTCTTTGCATTGCAGTATTGACACGTAATTAAGTGTAAATTACGTAATCATAAACTTGTGAAAAAGCCAAAGAGATGCAGAGAGCAGAAAAATGAGATGGTAGCCATGGCTACATTTACGAGTTTAAGATAACAGTACTCCAACCAAAGCGACCACTACAGTAAAACTGGTAAAAAGATTAATATTGTAACAAAACTTCATTTTTACAAATCCCACTCCTGACACCAGTGTGACAAAATGATAAAATCCAGTGGAACTTTTTTTTTTTGTCACTTTCTTCCCCTTGAAAACTTTTCCAAAGCAGCATAGTTCCCTTTTACTGACGTAACCGTCTTTAGTCCTTCGTAATATTACAACTCACAACCATTTTCTTCTTGTATGTTTAACGCACAATTTTCTGCTGTTCAGTTCTCTCTCCGTCTCACAAAAACTGACTCTGACGATACAAATCATTCAACACTCATTAACTGCTACACTGTCTTCCTTCACGACGCGCCGACTCTTTCACTTCCCCCCCCCCCCACACACACACACACAAAATAAAAAGCTCCCCGCTGCAACGACTAATGTCTGTAACTGCAACTAACTAAAAAGTCACTCCTTTCATCGCCTCCCTTCTTTAAATAGCGAGGATGACGTTACTCGGACCTTTCTTGAAATTCACCTTTTCTGAAACTTCTACAAATACGCCGGACGTCGTGCACTTCACGAATAATATCGAAAACCCCTTTTGCTTTTGCTGCTCTGATTGTCGTCACGTATTTTTCACGTGAGTGGGGTAGCTTGTTCCTGAGCCCCCTTGGTGCACGCCGCGCCTAGTATGTGGTATGTAGTAGCTTGGTCCCGTCCGTCCTTTGTTGTACGCCACGGCCGGTGTCACAATATTACATACTGTGTCTTGTGGCACTGGCATTACCTTAAAAAGTGAGAAAACGGAACATTTGGATGGAATAAGCTGAAATTATTGATAACAAATGCTACAACCTGACACTGCACTAAAACCTACAGCTTTTTATACTTTAAGTAGGTAATTACTGTCGTATTTCCTTTTCTGCCCAATGACAGACAGTTTAAAGTTCGAGAAAGAGTTCTGAAGTGCAAAGTTAGTTAACTAGGCGAAGTATAACAGTATTTTTTGTTCTAGGAATAAATTAACAGTTTGCTTATATTACCACAAAGCCTACTTTCCTTTCTAAAGAAATAATCCTAGAGCTGAATTGCATTTATTAAACTCCAGTACCACATTATTCTCCTATACCACTGCACCTGTTACAATGGCTTAATGCTAACAGCCATAAAATAATAATTTTCACTGTCGCTTTATATCATACTGGTAAATTGCCAACGAGCTGCTGTAAACTAAAGCCTACAAGGGCCGATATTTTCCACATTTTTAGGCCCTGTCCACTGTGAGCCTAGTCTGAGAAAGAAATATAATCCCAGATTCTTGTCCTAAATGGCAAGAAAAATATGTAAATTAAACTTGATAATTCTCCTACTTATAGCTTATTTGTTAAATCCATTATAATTCTAAGATCGACATTTTGCAAGATGCTTTCCCTATTAAGCCCAAGTGGGGTACGTGCGTGATCCAATGCAGACATCTGCAGCGGACAGCAGTGAACGAGCTGTCTCCGCGCAACAGTACAAAATCTCTGCACAGCCTGAATACTGACCATGAAACTGAGGTATATCCAGTCACGATCACGGTTCCAAACCCTAATAAAGGTTACGTCCTAGTTAACAAAAACAGTCCTATGAGACCGTTGGCCTTTTAAGGCTTGACGATGATTTCCTGACCACAGACGCAGTCACCATAAATTGGTTTTAAAGTAAAAGCAGCTATCAGCTAAAGACCGTATACGATTAAATTTGTATCCGTGCTTTAATATAATGCTTCGGCATGATGGGGGTGTGTGTTTCTCTTGTGAACTGTTTTTTGTGGCTTAGCCTGCTCTGCGTACACACACCCACTCCACTGGATGTAAAAAGTGCTTTCAAAGCATTCCCTGTTGAACAGCATGGCTGCCTAATCTATAAACTTCCCCATATTTAAAGCTAAAATTGTATCTGTACTTTTCAGCTATGGCAAGGCCTTTAAACGCATTATCTGAAGAGTGATTCCAACAAGCAAAACAATATATAGATATGATTTAGCTTTTGTATATAACTGTGAGTATATAGCGTTAAACGGACGAGAAAAATGCTTGTCATATTAAGGAAAAACTTTGGAATACTTGAAGTCGTGCCTAAAACAATATTTCCCTCATACAGAAATGTCATTGGAAAAAATGTTACGTCTTGCACTCACATGACTTTCTCTACTTTTGTACTAACCATTCTTACAATCTCTTATTCCTATATCTTCTTCGTGTTAGTTGAGATAAACATTTGCAGAAATTATTTTATTGCTTATTTCCTTGTAGGTGCAAGGAAAATATGAGAATATAGTAGACTTTGAGCGATAGTCAGATCTTTCAAAGCTTTGATATTCCGTTCTTTTTTCACGGTAAACATATAAAAAAAGAACAACGATGTTGCATTTGACGAAAGGTTTCCCGAAACATCTCCGAAATGGTTAATTCTACGAAACAAGTTATTTCGACATAAACTGTGTGTTTTAGCGAGATCTATATTTTTTGAAGAGTAAGATTTCGTCTATCTCTTACGGTTGAGAGTTATACAAAAGTCATCCAGAGTAAATAGGACTACATAGGCTATAGCTAGAAAATGCAATGTATATGGTTCATTTGCCATAAAAATATCTTAAACATATGTCATTTTAATCAATCGTTAGAGCCATTTCCCAGAAAATCAAAATTTCCGGATAATTTTCAATAAAAAGGGTAGTTTAGGGTGGAGGAATATTGTTCATGATCTTCATGTCGAATCCTTGAAAGACATTAAACATAAATACCAACTTTGGTTTTGAACCGACTTTTCGTTTTTGAGTTATGCTGGCCACAGCATAACTCAGACACACAGACAGACACGCGCGGACCTTTTTCTAAAAATGCTATTTTTTGGATTCAAGGAGCCACAAGAGACATGTTTCCGGTGAGATCTCGACATCGAATTTTTGGGTGGAATACAATACATCCTCTCCTTACTAGTAGAGAAGTAAAAACATTTATGCTTTTCACGTCATCGTCTTAAGCTTTTAAGTTGTAGCCATATGTTTTGTCACTTCTACCAGATGGTCTACGCAAATGGAAGTTCACTGAAAGCGGTTTGCCATAAGGAAAACAGGTGTGAACGTTTTTCCTAAGCAGAACTGTTCCTGTGCTTACAACGTTTTTCCTTGTAATTGTTTAGCCAATTCTTTAAATCTACTAAAATTACAGTATGGTTTCTTCTTTTGTGAAACGCGCACAAAGCCTTCATTTTAAGTACCCTAGTATATTTTGTACAAAATACTGGATCAGTATTATGCTTAATAATTTTGTATGAAATGTATTTCAGAAGTAAGTGTTTTGAAACTAGTCCATGGTACATTTACACCGGTGACAGATTCTACAAACAGCCTGTATTGTTCACGGAGGAATGTTTGAATAGCGTTAATGTCAGCTTCGCGAAAATTCCAACTAATTACTTCTTCCCTTTCACTCGGTTTTGTCGCCCCTTCCAGTTTACCTCTAATTGCACACAGCTACGGTCACTTATGCCTGGTAAAACCGGCCGTGTGAAAAACAATGACTCAGACGTGCATAAAAACACATCCAGTAAAGCAGATTGCCGAGAACCTGTTGTAAAGACTTAGGGATAATCCTTGATTCCAAACCAGAAGATTGCTTTATGAAATGAATGCATAGCGTATGGTTTTAAGACTATTATGACGATATCATGGATAAATGTTACGTAATCGTAAGTGATATATATAGTGCAACAAAATAATGAACTCAGTGCGATTGCTACTCTAACATCTTATCTCTTAAATTTTTACCAAAATTACAGTTTTCTCATCGTCGCTTACACAGTCTACGGTATTTCAGGCTATCATAACCTTTCTCAGACCTTTTAGTGTCTTTCTTCACTTCCTCTGTCTATGGTGTATTAGTCAATAGTTACGATCAATCGCAACGCCCGTTATAGCGACGTACAAACACCACGACACGCACGCACAGCTGTCTCACTCCTTGACGCACTCACCGACCCGTGTCCGTAACTCAATTTTACAACTCATGGCATCCTTATATGCTGGACAAGGACCTTTCTCGAGTTACACACACACACACACACACACACAAACACACACACACACACACACACACACACACACACACATACACAGTCGGTCTGGGTGGCTCAGTTGGTTAGACGCTGACCTACTGATCCCAAGGTCGCAGTTTCAAATCCAGCCCAGACCGATGGTTTGTAAGTGTGCTTAAATACGACAGTTTCATGTCAGTAGGTTTACTGACATGTAAACGAACTCCTGTGGGACAAAATTCTGGCAAAACGGCAACGCTGATGTGATCCTGGCAATCGACAGCGTCGTTAAACAACAAAACTATGATGATGATGATGATTATTATTATTATTATTATTATTATTATTATTATTATTATTATTATTATTATTATTGTTATTGTTATTGTTATTGTTACTGTTATTGTTACTGTTACTGTTACTGTTACTGTTACTGTTACTGTTACTGTTACTGTTACTGTTACGGTTACGGTTACGGTTACGGTTACTGTTACTGTTACTGTTACTGTTACTGTTACTGTTACTGTTACTGTTACTGTTACTGTTACTGTTACTGTTACTGTTACTGTTACTGTTACTGTTACTGTTACTGTTACTGTTACTGTTACTGTTACTGTTACTGTTACTGTTACTGTTACTGTTACTGTTACTGTTACTGTTACTGTTACTGTTACTGTTACTGTTACTGTTACTGTTACTGTTACTGTTACTGTTACTGTTACTGTTACTGTTACTGTTACTGTTACTGTTACTATTACTATTACTATTACTATTACTATTACTATTACTATTACTATTATTATTATTATTATTATTATTATTATTACATGCGCACGCTCACGTACCAAGGCAGGTACGTACCCAGACAGGGAGGCAGGTAGGCAGATAGAGAGACAGACAGACAGACAGACAGACACACGCACGCACCGTAAATGACGCAGATAGAACTCTCACGAATGTTGTCTAAACCCCTTTTGTTTCTGCTGCTTCGATTGTTGACAGTCACGTACACACAGCAGTTGCGTGAGGCAGCTTAGCCTTGAACGTCTTTACCCGCTCGCCGGCACGGCATGTGGTATCTAGTAGCTTGGTTTCTTGTAGTGTTTAACGCCTGCTTTTACTAGTACTACGACACCGCAGGCGGTGACACTGGTGATACATGGAATGAAGATGCAACACCGGTGGAATGAGATGGCGATGGGAAACCGGAGAACCCCGAGGAAACTCGCTCCAGCGCCGCTTCGTCCACCAAGAATCCCACATGCGGTTGTCTGGGATCAAACCCGGGCCGCTTTGGTGAGAAGCGAATGGTCTACCACTCGGCTACGGCGCGGCCGTAAGTCGTTAGACCCTGCCCATGTTATGTATGCATATTGAATGCACCACGAGTTCGAAGGCTAAGTGCACAAAGTGGGAAATAGTGACGTTTTAATTTTAATGCAGTGTATAGAAGCTTCTGTAAACTCTACTTAAGTTAGTTATCCCTTCAAAGCCTTCTAACACACTGAGACATACGCCAAATTTAATGTTGAACACATGAGGCATTATACTTTATTTAATACCACACCAGAATGTTAATTTTTAGAACTAGGAATTAAGGCGATGCTATTAGCAGCTGAAGTTGGTCTGGCTAAAATGTAAACCGGTGCGGTAAATATATGAAATAACCATTAGAATAAATGAGTAAATGAACACCACTGCCCCCTAGAGGGAAGCGAGAACAAGGCAATTAGTACTTTGCGCAATGAAGCAAAACAAAACCTTACAAACCAAACAGAATAAAATTACACCACACAGGACTGTCTGACACTATTTAACTTGCATTACTGACTTACAATAAAGAAATGCATTTTACTGAGCATGTATCTGCGTAGGTATTTCCATTACTGGATTTATCTGGCATGTGAAAGGAAATTAGCTGTAGGTTTTCTGTTCCGATACAACTGCGACCTGAACGGAGTGGTCTCTAAGGAGGGAAGGAGGAAGGGAGGTTTCCTAATGTACTTAAGTGCAGTCACTGTAACGGACTGATGGATGGTATCACTGGACGATACTCCATCAGACCTATAATTCTCTTGTAGCCACCGCAGTTCCCTCCTTTTACTTTTAGGGTTTCCTCAACTTGTTGCAAAACACAAATGGGTAACTGCAACAACGCTATTTGAAGTGGGATTGACTCTTGGAGTTTAGGTAAATAATTGCCCGTTCTAACATTCTTCGTTTTTTAAGCAATCAAATAACTAGTACCTGTGAATCACCCATCGATTACTTGTAACAAAGGGGAAACCTTGCATTTCGACTCATGCGAATCATATGTGGGTGGAACTGATGAAGTACAGGAGGCCTTAGGCCACACATAAACAGGTAACAGAGACGCCTAGAGACCCGAACACGTTACCTCGCTGCTCTGACGTAGTCAAGGGGAACTCGACATACAAGTGGCATCTCAAAGAAGGCAGAGCCAAGAAAAACATTCCAAATCAGCAAGGAGCCGTATCATCTGTCCGACACTGGAATGTTCTCGACGGCACAAAACGAATTCTTTAGAGCCGAGAGACGGCACACATTGACTATTGTTTTGCTCGGCCTATTGTTTAGTCAAGAGAACCGGCTATTAACAAAGTTCCGGAACAATATCTGCTAATCCCATTCCGCTGGTAGTCAGCGGCATTCACGTGACAACATCTAGCATTCTTTACTTGTGGCCAAAGTAGTAACTACTCCTATTGTGTATACCGAGTACAGGATATTTGCATCTAAACACGATAACAGCGCCACAAAGCAGTGGCATTGCTAAACTTCCCAAGTAACACATTTATAGCATACATAATATATTGTGTTGTTTACTTAACATTTGTATATCTAATAGAAGCTTAAGGTACCACTGAACTTTGCATATAAGCAAAGATTCGAGGCTTGGTTCGTTTATAATGACATTAAAGTTGTATTTAAGCACCACTACTTCAAGGGTCAAATATTTGAATGGCCGGCTCCAAAATGTAAAGTTGAAAAATGAGCTGCTCAATAGTTCGACTTATTTGTATTTTTGGCGTGTCTCATTTCCTTGCCGGTCCTGATAATACAGCGAAGGGTGAAAGTGATAGAGCATTTGTCTTCTCTAAGGCCCAAAACAAACACACGCCGTAGTGAAGCAATTCAGTATGTCGATATCGGGCAAAATAGACATACTTCTAACCACCGAACACTTCATTCTTCCGGCACCTTTAGGAGCCGTACAATCCGTTCAATCTTGCAAACCGGAGTCCCTACTTTACATAGGAGCTTCACTTATCCCTTTTACTTCTTATAGTCAGGTTTGAATGACGACAATGTATTATAATTAGATCTGTGGTGTTCTCCAAGGCGCTCCTTATAATTAATATAAATTATATGAATAACACAGCGTTAAAGTGCCGAATGCAGTAGAAGACACAAACTAATGTCTATGTTAAACTTATCTCAAATTCTGAAGCATTAATATTGAATAAATATTATCGTATGGAATGAGAACTGAACTATCGATCCCCATTTCATCGAACTTCAGAGCGCTAATCCACTCCGCTTTAATGGAACATTCACTCTGTGCCCTAAAATAATATCTATACCATTCTCTTTCGGATCTGTTTTTTGCTTTTATCCTTCTTTTTTTATTTATGTGGGTTTTAATAGTTAATACACTTAAGGGTACAAAATGGAATAAATGTGTTGCAGGAACTACAAAGAAGGCAGTTTTGGCAAAAGGGGATGTTTGCGACAACATAACAGTTGATTTACATGGTATACTGTCCATTGGTATGCCAAGGCTGTAAATATATAAAATAAACGACCGATATACCACTATCATATAGTAATGCCGTTCTTGTGGATAAACAGTTACGGAAGCCATTAGTTTCAAAAATGCGGTCGCTACATGTTGTGGAAGCAGCAATCTTTTATTTTACCTTCATTTTGTGTCAACCCATCTGAAAATTCATAGGTTTTGACGTTGCGGCTATTCAGTGACAGTGAATTGTCACAGGATAGCGGTTTTGCAAAGCCAGGTGGGTGTGACAGCGTGGTGAGCCAAGACGCCATTGCTGTGCTTCGTTGTGTTATCAATTTAACCACGATAACAACACGTACTAGCTGTTCAAACAAAACAAGAGGTTCTGTTGCAGGTTCTCCAACAGTGACCGCACTTCTGCCTCATGCATAAAGCGAAGCGTCGTGTTAGCATGTACGATGAAGTCAAGAGTGGGTACAAATTAGTCGCCAACTCAAGCAGCGCCAAGCTAAATCCCCGAGCAACATTAAGTCCCAGGTTAGCCTGGCAAGTGCTTCTAATTTGATATAGCGGAATGCTGTCAAGCGTGGCAAGTCCAATTCTGACACAAAAATTAAATACTCATACGTTCATATGGATGAGCAGACAACATTTGTTGCTAATCGTCAGCATTTAGATCAGAACTATAAAACTCATTTCTAGACTTACAATTATACCGTTTTCATTACTATATAACAAAATATACCACACTAAGTAGTTTATTTACTAAGCTTAGATATGACTCACTTCATTTTGACACCATACTAATTTTATCATATACTGTAACGGCTTAAAGTAAAAGATGGTAGAAAACCGTTACTTTGGCTGCATAGTGGGAACGATGGGGGTTAGGTAAGCTACTCTTAATGGCCAGCTATGCGTTTAACAATAAGAAGATTTAATGAAACTAAAAGAGCAAGCAAGCTCTTCTACCTAAAATGAGTATACATGTTTACTGAGACATTACCTTAGGCACATGTAAAGTTGATGCCGCTTCCATACTTGGACCCCATGCTCGGTAGAGCCTCCAAAATAACCTCGTCGACTAGACAAACAATACTTCCCTTACTTTGAATTACGGAGGTCCCGTTATAATATAGTAAACGCCTCCACTCAGGAAATTACTAAATATAGTGTCGTAGACCTTGCCCTCTTTAGTTTGCCTCATAAAGTCCACATGATTCTATAGGAAATGACTTGGTGCCTTGTGACACAGCTTGCGCTGGCATCCTGTGTTACACCATGTTATGAAGTTAGAAGAAATTGTAATTTTATTTAATGGTATACGTTACAATATATAACAACAGTAGACGCACTTAACAAAATGTATGTTTCAAATAAATGATGAAGCTCAAAATGACACGTTCCGCAAGGATCGTTTCTACATCCCTTTTATTCGGCGTCTACATAAGTGGCATGTTAAACTAGATTAAGTATTTTAAGAAATTTTGTAGGCTGTGCCTAGTTTAATCGCACAATCGGAAGTATGAAGGCCTAAACACACTAACAGCTTGGTGGAAAAGCAGGAACAAATCCATTTCTGTGGACCGAAAGGAAGCCTTGTATTTCCTCTGCCGCTTAGGAATCACAGATAGAGGAAGTAATGTATTCCACCCAATTTAATACAGTTTTCCTTTTTTGTAGTGTTTAATAGCCGTTCTTACCACAAAGAGCACGTCAGGCTATGACACTTTGGATACATGAAATCACAACTGGGAAAGACTTGGACTTGGAAATAAGCCTGAAACCCATCTGTGCTAGTAGATTAAAGTGCCAGACATTCCACATCAAGTAAAAGACTGACTGGTGTAGCCGTCGTTGAGAGGCATGTCTTCCAGCTATTCAGAAAAAATCTGTATGTAGTAACCCCCCTCACAGCTCACCTAGGCCTGACCTCGTTATTAGTCTAGCGCCAATAAGAGATTGACTCACCCAGGGCTGGGTGGAACATAGATAATAAGGCGATGCTTGCCAGTATTAAAAAAGAGCACCGTGACAGCAAAAAACTGAACGCTTCCACGCACTCGACTGTACCCAAATTACATTTCGCCCGTATACAGCTTCCCGTAGTGCAAGCAAAACTGATTTCCTTCAAAATACAGTTATTCTCATGCTGCTCTAGTAAGTGGTTCGTTTAGACTCGTGAGGCCCTTTGATGAGCTACTTTATTGAAAAGTAGAAGCTTACGGTGTAATAAACAGGGTATAAGGTTTTATTATCTGGTTATGTGTTATCCCTATTACTGATCTATGACCTTTATGTCCCATGACAATGGCGGTACAAGATGCAGCACCTGTGCGGTAGCTGTTCGTTCTAATGTGCTGTCGCGGCATAAGTTTCACAGCCTTTTTCCTTCCCCTACAAAAACATATTTTGAACAGAATGCAAAAGTATAGCACCGGAATACTGATGTTAACCCTGGAGTAAAAGATTCCCCTTTACAAGAATGAGTGATAGAAAACCTAAGTAACTGTTTATACATACCAATTGGCTCCGAACTTCAACGTTTATACGACTGATGCACCATTATGATGATCATTGGATCGGGTTCTCTTCTTGTGACCGTAACTCACATTTGAAGGAATGGAACACCGCGAGACAAATTTTGGTGGCTATTATAATTGTACTACTATGCCACTAACTCAGCTTAGTGCAGTCGACTAATAGCCTACTTTACGTCCTTATTTTGCCTGTCCTATTTCACTTTTTTCCATTCCCGTTTGAATAACATTTGTGTCACTCCAGTTTAATTACTTTATGGCTAATGCTGACGGAATTAGTCATAGTTATAGTCATGTAGGCTGGATACGAACAGCCTATCCCGAAAACCAATTGTAATATTTCCCAACTTTGCCATGTAGAAAATTGCTTCTAGAGAATGTATCTAGGGTATCAAACGTTTACCCTGGTTTTGGAAATCAGACGTAGTAGTAATTCTATTGAAACAACGGCACTTTGCAGTTTCTGTGCCGCAGTTATCTCCGAGTGAAAGTATTTTTGTACAATATAAAAGTGCTCCTCTTTTGTGACATTGCGTCCCAGTGTGGACACACTGCATCCTTTGCCTTCGTCCACACAGCACTTCTTGGACACTGCTGTTCCTCTGTGGTATGGGTCCCAGTATAGACACACTGTATCCCTTGCCTACGTCCACACAGCACTTCTTGGACACTACTGTTCCTCTGTGGTATGGGTCCCAGTATAGACACACTGTGTCCCTTGCCTACGTCCACACAGCACTTCTTGGATACTGCTGTTCCTCTGTGGTATGGGTCCCAGTATAGACACACTGTATCCCTTGCCTACGTCCATACAGCACTTCTTGGACACTGCTGTTCCTCTGTGGTGTGGGTCCCAGTATAGACACACTGTATCCCTTGCCTACGTCCATACAGCAGTTCTTGGACACTGCTGTTCCTCTGTGGTGTGGGTCCCAGTATAGACACACTGTATCCCTTGCCTACGTCTACACAGCACTTCTTGGACACTGCTGTTCCTCTGTGGTATGGGTCCCAGTATAGACACACTGTATCCCTTGCCTACGTCCATACAGCACTTCCTGGACACTGCTGTTCCTCTGTGGTATGGGTCCCAGTATAGACACACTGTATCCCTTGCCTACGTCCATACAGCACTTCTTGGACACTGCTGTTCCTCTGTGGTATGGGTCCCAGTATAGACACACTGTATCCCTTGCCTACGTCCACACAGCACTTTTTGGACACTACTGTTCCTCTGTGGTATGGGTCCCAGTATAGACACACTGTGTCCCTTGCCTACGTCCACACAGCACTTCTTGGATACTGCTGTTCCTCTGTGGTATGGGTCCCAGTATAGACACACTGTATCCCTTGCCTACGTCCATACAGCACTTCTTGGACACTGCTGTTCCTCTGTGGTGTGGGTCCCAGTATAGACACACTGTATCCCTTGCCTACGTCCATACAGCAGTTCTTGGACACTGCTGTTCCTCTGTCGTGTGGGTCCCAGTATAGACACACTGTATCCCTTGCCTACGTCCACACAGCACTTCTTGGACACTGCTGTTCCTCTGTGGTATGGGTCAAAGTATAGACACACTGTATCCCTTGCCTACGTCCATACAGCACTTCTTGGACACTGCTGTTCCTCTGTGGTATGGGTCCCAGTATAGACACACTGTATCCCTTGCCTACGTCCATACAGCACTTCTTGGACACTGCTGTTCCTCTGTGGTATGGGTCCCAGTATAGACACACTGTATCCCTTGCCTACGTCCACACAGCACTTCTTGGACACTGCTGTTCCTCTGTGGTGTGGGTCCCAGTATAGACACACTGTATCCCTTGCCTACGTCCACACAGCACTTCTTGGACACTGCTGTTCCTCTGTGGTATGGGTCCCGGTATAGACACACTGTATCCCTTGCCTACGTCCGTACAGCACTTCTTGGACACTGCTGTTCCTCTGTGGTATGGGTCCCAGTATAGACACACTGTATCCCTTGCCTACGTCCACACAGCACTTCTTGGACACTGCTGTTCCTCTGTGGTATGGGTCCCAGTATAGACACACTGTATCCCTTGCCTACGTCCATACAGCATTTCTTGGACACTGCTGTTCCTCTGTGGTATGGGTCCCAGTATAGACACACTGTATCCCTTGCCTACGTCCATACAGCACTTCTTGGACACTGCTGTTCCTCTGTGGTGTGGGTCCCAGTATAGACACACTGTATCCCTTGCCTACGTCCACACAGCACATCTTGGACACTGCTGTTCCTCTGTGGTGTGGGTCCCAGTATAGACACACTGTACCCTTGCCTACGTCCACACAGCACTTCTTGGACACTGCTGTTCCTCTGTGGTATGGGTCCCAGTATAGACACACTGTATCCCTTGCCTACGTCCATACAGCACTTCTTGGACACTGCTGTTCCTCTGTGGTGTGGGTCCCAGTATAGACACACTGTATCCCTTGCCTACGTCCATACAGCACTTCTTGGACACTGCTGTTCCTCTGTGGTGTGGGTCCCAGTATAGACACACTGTATCCCTTGCCTACGTCCACACAGCACTTCTTGGACACTGCTGTTCCTCTGTGGTATGGCGTCCCAGTATAGACACACTGTATCCCTTGCCTACGTCCATACAGCACTTCTTGGACAATGCTGTTCCTCTGTGGTGTGGGTCCCAGTATAGACACACTGTATCCCTTGCCTACGTCCACACAGCACTTCTTGGACACTGCTGCTCCTCTGTGGTGTGGGTCCCAGTATAGACACACTGTATCCCTTGCCTACGTCCATACAGCACTTCTTGGACACTGCTGTTCCTCTGTGGTGTGGGTCCCAGTATAGACACACTGTGTCCCTTGCCTACGTCCATACAGCACTTCTTGGACACTGCTGTTCCTCTGTGGTGTGGGTCCCAGTATAGACACACTGTATCCCTTGCCTACGTCCACACAGTAGTTCTTGGACACTGCTGTTCCTCTGTGGTATGGGTCCCAGTATAGATCACTGTGTCCCTTGCCTACGTCCACACAGCACTTCTTGGACACTGCTGTTCCTCTGTGGTGTGGGTCCCAGTATAGACACACTGTATCCCTTGCCTACGTCCACACAGCAGTTCTTGGACACTGCTGTTCCTGTGTGGTGTGGGTCCCGGTATAGACACACTGTGTCCCTTGCCTACGTCCACACAGCACTTCTTGGACACTGCTGTTCCTCTGTGGTATGGGTCCCAGTATAGACACACTGTATCCCTTGCCTACGTCCATACAGCACTTCTTGGACACTGCTGTTCCTCTGTGGTGTGGGTCCCAGTATAGACACACTGTATCCCTTGCCTACGTCCGTACAGCACTTCTTGGACACTGCTGTTCCTCTGTGGTGTGGGTCCCAGTATAGACACACTGTATCCCTTGCCTTCGTCCATACAGCACTTCTTGGACACTGCTGTTCCTCTGTGGTATGGGTCCCAGTATAGACACACTGTATCCCTTGCCTACGTCCACACAGCACTTCTTGGACACTGCTGTTCCTCTGTGGTGTGGGTCCCAGTATAGACACACTGTATCCCTTGCCTACGTCCATACAGCACTTCTTGGACACTGCTGTTCCTCAGTGGTGTGGGTCCCGGTATAGACACACTGTATCCCTTGCCTACGTCCACACAGCAGTTCTTGGACACTGCTGTTCCTCTGTGGTGTGGGTCCCAGTATAGACACACTGTATCCCTTGCCTACGTCCACACAGCAGTTCTTGGACACTGCTGTTCCTCTGTGGTGTGGGTCCCAGTATAGACACACTGTATCCCTTGCCTACGTCCACACATCAGTTCTTGGACACTGCTGTTCCTCTGTGGTGTGGGTCCCAGTATAGACACACTGTATCTCTTGCCTACGTCTACACAGCACTTCTTGGACACTGCTGTTCCTCTGTGGTGTGGGTCCCAGTATAGACACACTGTATCCCTTGCCTACGTCCATACAGCACTTCTTGGACACTGCTGTTCCTCTGTGGTGTGGGTCCCGGTATAGACACACTGTGTCCCTTGCCTACGTCCGTACAGCACTTCTTGGACACTGCTGTTCCTCTGTGGTATGGCGTCCCAGTATAGACACACTGTATCCCTTGCCTACGTCCATACAGCACTTCTTGGACACTGCTGTTCCTCTGTGGTGTGGGTCCCAGTAGAGACACACTGTATCCCTTGCCTACGTCCATACAGCACTTCTTGGACACTGCTGTTCCTCTGTGGTATGGCGTCCCAGTATAGACACACTGTCTCCCTTGCCTACGTCCATACAGCACTTCTTGGACACTGCTGTTCCTCTGTGGTATGGGTCCCAGTATAGACACACTGTATCCCTTGCCTACGTCCATACAGCACTTCTTGGACACTGCTGTTCCTCTGTGGTGTGGGTCCCAGTATAGACACACTGTATCCCTTGCCTACGTCCACACAGCACTTCTTGGACACTGCTGTTCCTCTGTGGTGTGGGTCCCAGAATAGACACACTGTATCCCTTGCCTACGTCCATACAGCACTTCTTGGACACTGCTGTTCCTCTGTGGTGTGGGTCCCAGTATAGACACACTGTATCCCTTGCCTACGTCCATACAGCACTTCTTGGACACTGCTGTTCCTCTGTGGTGTGGGTCCCAGTATAGACACACTGTATCCCTTGCCTACGTCCGTACAGCACTTCTTGGACACTGTTGTTCCTCTGTGGTATGGCGTCCCAGTATAGACACACTGTATCCCTTGCCTACGTCCATACAGCACTTCTTGGACACTGCTGTTCCTCTGTGGTATGGGTCCCAGTATAGACACACTGTATCCCTTGCCTACGTCCATACAGCACTTCTTGGACACTGCTGTTCCTCTGTGGTGTGGGTCCCAGTATAGACACACTGTATCCCTTGCCTACGTCCATACAGCCCTTCTTGGACACTGCTTTTCCTCTGTGGTGTGGGTCCAAGTATAGACACACTGTATCCCTTGCCTACGTCCATACAGCACTTCTTGGACACTGCTGTTTCTCTGTGGTGTGGGTCCCAGTATAGACACACTGTGTCCCTTGCCTACGTCCATACAGCACTTCTTGGACACTGCTGTTCTTCTGTGGTGTGGGTCCCGGTATAGACACACTGTATCCCTTGCCTACGTCCACACAGCAGTTCTTGGACACTGCTGTTCCTCTGTGGTGTGGGTCCCAGTATAGACACACTGTATCCCTTGCCTACGTCCACACAGCAGTTCTTGGACACTGCTGTTCCTCTGTGGTGTGGGTCCCAGTATAGACACACTGTATCCCTTGCCTACGTCCACACAGCACTTCTTGGACACTGCTGTTCCTCTGTGGTGTGGGTCCCAGTATAGACACACTGTATCCCTTGCCTACGTCCATACAGCACTTCTTGGACACTGCTGTTCCTCTGTGGTGTGGGTCCCGGTATAGACACACTGTGTCCCTTGCCTACGTCCGTACAGCACTTCTTGGACACTGCTGTTCCTCTGTGGTATGGCGTCCCAGTATAGAAACACTGTATCCCTTGCCTACGTCCATACAGCACTTCTTGGACACTGCTGTTCCTCTGTGGTGTGGGTCCCAGTATAGACACACTGTATCCCTTGCCTACGTCCATACAGCACTTCTTGGACACTGCTGTTCCTCTGTGGTGTGGGTCCCAGTATAGACACACTGTATCCCTTGCCTACGTCCATACAGCACTTCTTGGACACTGCTGTTCCTCTGTGGTGTGGGTCCCAGTATAGACACACTGTATCCCTTGCCTACGTCCATACAGCACTTCTTGGACACTGCTGTTCCTCTGTGGTGTGGGTCCCAGTATAGACACACTGTATCCCTTGCCTACGTCCGTACAGCACTTCTTAGACACTGCTGTTCCTCTGTGGTATGGCGTCCCAGTATAGACACACTGTATCCCTTGCCTACGTCCATACAGCACTTCTTGGACACTGCTGTTCCTCTGTGGTATGGGTCCCAGTATAGACACACTGTATCCCTTGCCTACGTCCATACAGCACTTCTTGGACACTGCTGTTCCTCTGTGGTGTGGGTCCCAGTATAGACACACTGTATCCCTTGCCTACGTCCACAAAGCACTTCTTGGACACTGCTGTTCCTCTGTGGTGTGGGTCCCAGTATAGACACACTGTATCCCTTGCCTACGTCCATACAGCACTTCTTGGACACTGCTGTTCCTTTGTGGTGTGGGTCCCAGTATAAACACACTGTATCCCTTGCCTACGTCCATACAGCACTTCTTGGACACTGCTGTTCCTCTGTGGTGTGCGTCCCAGTATAGACACACTGTATCCCTTGCCTACGTCCGTACAGCACTTCTTGGACACTGTTGTTCCTCTGTGGTATGGCGTCCCAGTATAGACACACTGTATCCCTTGCCTACGTCCATACAGCACTTCTTGGACACTGCTGTTCCTCTGTGGTATGGGTCCCAGTATAGACACACTGTATCCCTTGCCTACGTCCATACAGCACTTCTTGGACACTGCTGTTCCTCTCTGGTGTGGGTCCCAGTATAGACACACTGTATCCCTTGCCTACGTCCATACAGCACTTCTTGGACACTGCTGTTCCTCTGTGGTGTGGGTCCCAGTATAGACACACTGTATCCCTTGCCTACGTCCATACAGCACTTCTTGGACACTGCTGTTCCTCTGTGGTGTGGGTCCCAGTATAGACACACTGTATCCCTTGCCTACGTCCGTACAGCACTTCTTGGACACTGCTGTTCCTCTGTGGTATGGCGTCCCAGTATAGACACACTGTATCCCTTGCCTACGTCCATACAGCACTTCTTGGACACTGCTGTTCCTCTGTGGTATGGGTCCCAGTATAGACACACTGTATCCCTTGCCTACGTCCATACAGCACTTCTTGGACACTGCTGTTCCTCTGTGGTGTGGGTCCCAGTATAGACACACTGTATCCCTTGCCTACGTCCACACAGCACTTCTTGGACACTGCTGTTCCTCTGTGGTGTGGGTCCCAGTATAGACACACTGTATCCCTTGCCTACGTCCATACAGCACTTCTTGGACACTGCTGTTCCTCTGTGGTGTGGGTCCCAGTATAGACACACTGTATCCCTTGCCTACGTCCATACAGCACTTCTTGGACACTGCTGTTCCTCTGTGGTGTGGGTCCCAGTATAGACACACTGTATCCCTTGCCTACGTCCGTACAGCACTTCTTGGACACTGTTGTTCCTCTGTGGTATGGCGTCCCAGTATAGACACACTGTATCCCTTGCCTACGTCCATACAGCACTTCTTGGACACTGCTGTTCCTCTGTGGTATGGGTCCCAGTATAGACACACTGTATCCCTTGCCTACGTCCATACAGCACTTCTTAGACACTGCTGTTCCTCTGTGGTGTGGGTCCCAGTATAGACACACTGTATCCCTTGCCTACGTCCACACAGCACTTCTTGGACACTGCTGTTCCTCTGTGGTATGGGTCCCAGAATAGACACACTGTGTCCCTTGCCTACGTCCATACAGCATTTCTTGGACACTGTTGTTCCTCTGTGGTATGGGTCCCAGTATAGACACACTGTGTCCCTTGCCTACGTCCATACAGCACTTCTTGGACACTGCTGTTCCTCTGTGGTATGGGTCCCAGTATAGACACACTGTATCCCTTGCCTACGTCCACACAGCACTTCTTGGACACTGCTGTTCCTCTGTGGTATGGGTCCCAGTATAGACACACTGTATCCCTTGCCTACGTCCATACAGCATTTCTTGGACACTGCTGTTCCTCTGTGGTATGGGTCCCAGTATAGACACACTGTATCCCTTGCCTACGTCCATACAGCACTTCTTGGACACTGCTGTTCCTCTGTGGTGTGGGTCCCAGTATAGACACACTGTATCCCTTGCCTACGTCCACACAGCACTTCTTGGACACTGCTGTTCCTCTGTGGTGTGGGTCCCAGTATAGACACACTGTACCCTTGCCTACGTCCACACAGCACTTCTTGTACACTGCTGTTCCTCTGTGGTATGGGTCCCAGTATAGACACACTGTATCCCTTGCCTACGTCCATACAGCACTTCTTGCACACTGCTGTTCCTCTGTGGTGTGGGTCCCAGTATAGACACACTGTATCCCTTGCCTACGTCCGTACAGCACTTCTTGGACACTGCTGTTCCTCTGTGGTATGGCGTCCCAGTATAGACACACTGTATCCCTTGCCTACGTCCATACAGCACTTCTTGGACACTGCTGTTCCTCTGTGGTATGGGTCCCAGTATAGACACACTGTATCCCTTGCCTACGTCCATACAGCACTTCTTGGACACTGCTGTTCCTCTGTGGTGTGGGTCCCAGTATAGACACACTGTATCCCTTGCCTACGTCCACACAGCACTTCTTGGACACTGCTGTTCCTCTGTGGTGTGGGTCCCAGTATAGACACACTGTATCCCTTGCCTACGTCCATACAGCACTTCTTGGACACTGCTGTTCCTCTGTGGTGTGGGTCCCAGTATAGACACACTGTATCCCTTGCCTACGTCCATACAGCACTTCTTGGACACTGCTGTTCCTCTGTGGTGTGGGTCCCAGTATAGACACACTGTATCCCTTGCCTACGTCCGTACAGCACTTCTTGGACACTGTTGTTCCTCTGTGGTATGGCGTCCCAGTATAGACACACTGTATCCCTTGCCTACGTCCATACAGCACTTCTTGGACACTGCTGTTCCTCTGTGGTATGGGTCCCAGTATAGACACACTGTATCCCTTGCCTACGTCCATACAGCACTTCTTGGACACTGCTGTTCCTCTGTGATGTGGGTCCCAGTATAGACACACTGTATCCCTTGCCTACGTCCACACAGCACTTCTTGGACACTGCTGTTCCTCTGTGGTATGGGTCCCAGTATAGACACACTGTGTCCCTTGCCTACGTCCATACAGCATTTCTTGGACACTGTTGTTCCTCTGTGGTATGGGTCCCAGTATAGACACACTGTGTCCCTTGCCTACGTCCATACAGCACTTCTTGGACACTGCTGTTCCTCTGTGGTATGGGTCCCAGTATAGACACACTGTATCCCTTGCCTACGTCCACACAGCACTTCTTGGACACTGCTGTTCCTCTGTGGTATGGGTCCCAGTATAGACACACTGTATCCCTTGCCTACGTCCATACAGCATTTCTTGGACACTGCTGTTACTCTGTGGTATGGGTCCCAGTATAGACACACTGTATCCCTTGCCTACGTCCATACAGCACTTCTTGGACACTGCTGTTCCTCTGTGGTGTGGGTCCCAGTATAGACACACTGTATCCCTTGCCTACGTCCACACAGCACTTCTTGGACACTGCTGTTCCTCTGTGGTGTGGGTCCCAGTATAGACACACTGTACCCTTGCCTACGTCCACACAGCACTTCTTGTACACTGCTGTTCCTCTGTGGTATGGGTCCCAGTATAGACACACTGTATCCCTTGCCTACGTCCATACAGCACTTCTTGGACACTGCTGTTCCTCTGTGGTGTGGGTCCCAGTATAGACACACTGTATCCCTTGCCTACGTCCATACAGCACTTCTTGGACACTGCTGTTCCTCTGTGGTGTGGGTCCCAGTATAGACACACTGTATCCCTTGCCTACGTCCACACAGCACTTCTTGGACACTGCTGTTCCTCTGTGGTATGGCGTCCCAGTATAGACACACTGTATCCCTTGCCTACGTCCATACAGCACTTCTTGGACAATGCTGTTCCTCTGTGGTGTGGGTCCCAGTATAGACACACTGTATCCCTTGCCTACGTCCACACAGCACTTCTTGGACACTGCTGCTCCTCTGTGGTGTGGGTCCCAGTATAGACACACTGTATCCCTTGCCTACGTCCATACAGCACTTGTTGGACACTGCTGTTCCTCTGTGGTGTGGGTCCCAGTATAGACACACTGTGTCCCTTGCCTACGTCCACACAGCACTTCTTGGACACTGCTGTTCCTCTGTGGTGTGGGTCCCAGTATAGACACACTGTATCCCTTGCCTACGTCCACACAGCAGTTCTTGGACACTGCTGTTCCTCTGTGGTATGGGTCCCAGTATAGACACACTGTGTCCCTTGCCTACGTCCACACAGCACTTCTTGGACACTGCTGTTCCTGTGTGGTGTGGGTCCCAGTATAGACACACTGTATCCCTTGCCTACGTCCACACAGCAGTTCTTGGACACTGCTGTTCCTGTGTGGTGTGGGTCCCGGTATAGACACACTGTGTCCCTTGCCTACGTCCACACAGCACTTCTTGGACACTGCTGTTCCTCTGTGGTATGGGTCCCAGTATAGACACACTGTATCCCTTGCCTACGTCCATACAGCACTTCTTGGACACTGGTGTTCCTCTGTGGTGTGGGTCCCAGTATAGACACACTGTATCCCTTGCCTACGTCCGTACAGCACTTCTTGGACACTGCTGTTCCTCTGTGGTGTGGGTCCCAGTATAGACACACTGTATCCCTTGCCTTCGTCCATACAGCACTTCTTGGACACTGCTGTTCCTCTGTGGTATGGGTCCCAGTATAGACACACTGTATCCCTTGCCTACGTCCATACAGCACTTCTTGGACACTGCTGTTCCTCTGTGGTGTGGGTCCCAGTATAGACACACTGTATCCCTTGCCTACGTCCATACAGCACTTCTTGGACACTGCTGTTCCTCTGTGGTGTGGGTCCCGGTATAGACACACTGTATCCCTTGCCTACGTCCACACAGCAGTTCTTGGACACTGCTGTTCCTCTGTGGTGTGGGTCCCAGTATAGACACACTGTATCCCTTGCCTACGTCCACACAGCAGTTCTTGGACACTGCTGTTCCTCTGTGGTGTGGGTCCCAGTATAGACACACTGTATCCCTTGCCTACGTCCACACATCAGTTCTTGGACACTGCTGTTCCTCTGTGGTGTGGGTCCCAGTATAGACACACTGTATCCCTTGCCTACGTCCACACAGCACTTCTTGGACACTGCTGTTCCTCTGTGGTGTGGGTCCCAGTATAGACACACTGTATCCCTTGCCTACGTCCATACAGCACTTCTTGGACACTGCTGTTCCTCTGTGGTGTGGGTCCCGGTATAGACACACTGTGTCCCTTGCCTACGTCCGTACAGCACTTCTTGGACACTGCTGTTCCTCTGTGGTATGGCGTCCCAGTATAGACACACTGTATCCCTTGCCTACGTCCATACAGCACTTCTTGGACACTGCTGTTCCTCTGTGGTGTGGGTCCCAGTATAGACACACTGTATCCCTTGCCTACGTCCATACAGCACTTCTTGGACACTGCTGTTCCTCTGTGGTGTGGGTCCCAGTATAGACACACTGTATCCCTTGCCTACGTCCATACAGCACTTCTTGGACACTGCTGTTCCTCTTTGGTGTGGGTCCCAGTATAGACACACTGTATCCCTTGCCTACGTCCATGCAGCACTTCTTGGACACTGCTGTTCCTCTGTGGTGTGGGTCCCAGTATAGACACACTGTATCCCTTGCCTACGTCCGTACAGCACTTCTTGGACACTGCTGTTCCTCTGTGGTATGGCGTCCCAGTATAGACACACTGTATCCCTTGCGTACGTCCATACAGCACTTCTTGGACACTGCTGTTCCTCTGTGGTATGGGTCCCAGTATAGACACACTGTATCCCTTGCCTACGTCCATACAGCACTTCTTGGACACTGCTGTTCCTCTGTGGTGTGGGTCCCAGTATAGACACACTGTATCCCTTGCCTACGTCCACACAGCACTTCTTGGACACTGCTGTTCCTCTGTGGTGTGGGTCCCAGAATAGACACACTGTATCCCTTGCCTACGTCCATACAGCACTTCTTGGACACTGCTGTTCCTCTGTGGTGTGGGTCCCAGTATAGACACACTGTATCCCTTGCCTACGTCCATACAGCACTTCTTGGACACTGCTGTTCCTCTGTGGTGTGGGTCCCAGTATAGACACACTGTATCCCTTGCCTACGTCCGTACAGCACTTCTTGGACACTGTTGTTCCTCTGTGGTATGGCGTCCCAGTATAGACACACTGTGTCCCTTGCCTACGTCCATACAGCACTTCTTGGACACTGCTGTTCCTCTGTGGTATGGGTCCCAGTATAGACACACTGTATCCCTTGCCTACGTCCATACAGCACTTCTTGGACACTGCTGTTCCTCTGTGGTGTGGGTCCCAGTATAGACACACTGTATCCCTTGCCTACGTCCATACAGCACTTCTTGGACACTGCTGTTCCTCTGTGGTGTGGGTCCCAGTATAGACACACTGTATCCCTTGCCTACGTCCATACAGCACTTCTTGGACACTGCTGTTTCTCTGTGGTGTGGGTCCCAGTATAGACACACTGTGTCCCTTGCCTACGTCCATACAGCACTTCTTGGACACTGCTGTTCCTCTGTGGTGTGGGTCCCGGTATAGACACACTGTATCCCTTGCCTACGTCCACACAGCAGTTCTTGGACACTGCTGTTCCTCTGTGGTGTGGGTCCCAGTACAGACACACTGTATCCCTTGCCTACGTCCACACAGCAGTTCTTGGACACTGCTGTTCCTCTGTGGTGTGGGTCCCAGTAAAGACACACTGTATCCCTTGCCTACGTCCACACAGCACTTCTTGGACACTGCTGTTCCTCTGTGGTGTGGGTCCCAGTATAGACCCACTGTGTCCCTTGCCTACGTCCATAAGCATTTCTTGGACACTGCTTTTCCTCTGTGGTATGGGTCCCAGTATAGACACACTGTGTCCCTTGCCTACGCCCATACAGCATTTCTTGGACACTGCTGTTCCTCTGTGGTATGGGTCCCAGTATAGACACACTGTATCCCTTGCCTACGTCCATACAGCACTTCTTGGACACTGCTGTTCCTCTGTGGTATGGGTCCCAGTATTGACACACTGTGTCCCTTGCCTACGTCCATACAGCATTTCTTGGACACTGCTGTTCCTCTGTGGTATGGGTCCCAGTATAGACACACTGTATCCCTTGCCTACGTCCATACAGCACTTCTTGGACACTGCTGTTCCTGTGTGGTGTGGGTCCCAGTATAGACACACTGTATCCCTTGCCTACGTCCATACAGCACTTCTTGGACACTGCTGTTCCTCTGTGGTGTGGGTCCCAGTATACACACACTGTATCCCTTGCCTACGTCCACACAGCACTTCTTGGACACTGCTGTTCCTCTGTGGTGTGGGTCCCAGTATAGACACACTGTATCCCTTGCCTACGTCCGTACAGCACTTCTTGGACACTGCTGTTCCTCTGTGGTATGGCGTCCCAGTATAGACACACTGTATCCCTTGCCTACGTCCATACAGCACTTCTTGGACACTGCTGTTCCTCTGTGGTATGGGTCCCAGTATAGACACACTGTATCCCTTGCCTACGTCCATACAGCACTTCTTGGACACTGCTGTTCCTCTGTGGTGTGGGTCCCAGTATAGACACACTGTATCCCTTGCCTACGTCCACACAGCACTTCTTGGACACTGCTGTTCCTCTGTGGTATGGGTCCCAGTATAGACACACTGTGTCCCTTGCCTACGTCCATACCGCATTTCTTGGACACTGCTGTTCCTCTGTGGTATGGGTCCCAGTATAGACACACTGTGTCCCTAGCCTACGTCCATACAGCACTTCTTGGACACTGCTGTTCCTCTGTGGTATGGGTCCCAGTATAGACACACTGTGTCCCTTGCCTACGTCCATACAGCACTTCTTGGACACTGCTGTTCCTCTGTGGTATGGCGTCCCAGTATAGACCCACTGTGTCCCTTGCCTACGTCCATACAGCATTTCTTGGACACTGCTGTTCCTCTGTGGTATGGGTCCCAGTATAGACACACTGTGTCCCTTGCCTACGTCCATACAGCATTTCTTGGACACTGCTGTTCCTCTGTGGTATGGGTCCCAGTATAGACACACTGTATCCCTTGCCTACGTCCATACAGCACTTCTTGGACACTGCTGTTCCTCTGTGGTATGGGTCCCAGTATAGACACACTGTGTCCCTTGCCTACGTCCATACAGCATTTCTTGGACACTGCTGTTCCTCTGTGGTATGGGTCCCAGTATAGACACACTGTATCCCTTGCCTACGTCCATACAGCACTTCTTGGACACTGATGTTCCTCTGTGGTATGGGTCCCAGTATAGACACACTGTGTCCCTTGCCTACGTCCATACAGCAGTTCTTGGACACTGCTGTTCCTCTGCGGTATGGCGTCCCAGTATAGACACACTGTATCCCTTGCCTACGTCCATATGACATAACATAAACAGAAGTCTGTATATGGAGCTGATTTACTGTTACCACAGTGAAATCCGCAATCGCTTTACAAATTTAATGTTTCCTATTAAAATATTCACTCTGTAGCAAGCATGTCAATATCATTTGCAAATATTTACAATGCTTAAGCGAACAAAGCATTAGAAAATTTCTACCTCGCAGGTGTCTCGTGCGCATTTTAATTAGTAAATCGGGAGAGTTATGTCCACACTGCTTTAAAGGAACACACTGTTACACCCTGTTTTGTCAGAACGTCTAAGATGTTCGATGCCTTTGCTTGCAATGCAGCTTGATGTGATTCACAAATACCTAAACCAAGTTTTCCTATTGATGCTCTCGTAGGAATAGCAAAGAGCATGTAACGTAAGGTTTAAGGAATGAGCCTACTTCTCACAAACAAGTCAATATTTTCAGACATATGTACATTCGCATTAGCGTTAGTCTATAGATAAATATGTTTGGCTTGCAAAATATCTCATGCTACATGCAAACCCATTAACTCGTGTATAATAAAATCCTTCACTGAGCCATTCAAACTATTTCAGTCGTCCCTGTTGTAGGTATTTAATATGATGAATGATCAGTTTGCCCACAGGCACCTATTTACATAAATAATGATCACACAAATGGGCACGTATAACGAGAACCAATCCCTAAGGCAAAATGCCAATACTGGCTGAATTTTATTGTGTTGACTTTTTAAAATGCACATTTATTCATATTAATTGAGGTTTACAATTTGAATGGCTTACAGAATTCTTAATTTCCCAGAAATGGCTTTGGGGCTACATGTAGATGATGTGAGATTAGGTACAACGGCTTGCCTAGATGTTTGCTATTATTATAACAACTATATACCTTGTTCTCTTCTCAGAGACAAACTTAAGGAATACATGATAAAAAATTATAAGTTTTTATCCAACACTATCTACAAAGTGAACCCCTTAGTAATACATTCTTATCAGTGTACGTAAATTTGTATCGGTTTCCGCAGATCGCGCGTCATATAGGCCCATTTCTTCTGCCGAGGCAGTTTTCATCCTCTTGAGGGACAAATTATGGAAACAGTTCTAAGATTGCCTCTGTGAATATTTTCTACAATATATCAAATAAGGGAGTTCATGCAGTCGACTGCTTGAAATTGACAACATTCGATGTTATAAAGTCACGTACAACCTCAACCTTCTTAATTTTCAAGGGTAATTTTGGCTTCTAGCTTATAAGAGCTTCAACTTAAGTCTAGTGTTCACTGCCTAGCTTTAGCTTGAATTTTTCAGCAATGAAAATTTTCAAGCTACCTCAGCAGGTGGCTTGATGTCAGGCTAGAGAAGTCATAAGAGTTGTTTTGTCCCACAAAATGGCACAGTTCATGAATATCCATAGAACAAAACTGTATCTTGCAGAGAGTGTGTATATGTCATTTAATAGATTCATTGAGGAAGAAATCTGATTTATTCCACATCATTTCTTGGGAGAGAATGCAGAAACACAAGCAGATGGCTGACATCAAAGCAAAGGATACAAATATGAAAACGTCTTGAAATGTGTGTCGCATTTTTTTTTTCTTTTTTGTTCCAGTGTAATCCATGGTATGTTAACTTTAAAATGATATATGATTTAAGTGGTTTGCTTAAATGCAAAATCTGTTTAACACAGGTTTGAAGTTAATGCTAATTCAAGTTTAAGGCTTGTGTTTCTGATGGAAATGTTCTTTGTGAAATGACGAATCTACCCCTACCTGCTACTAAATGTAGTATTTATAAGCAATATAGAAGATGTAAGCTAAAAAATATTGCTGGGAATATTATGAGACTACAACTGAAGAAGCTATAACTGAAAATGATGATAGTTGTGACTTTTCAGTTGCTATTGATGGAACGTGGCAAAAGCAGGGCCATATGGTGCTGTAACAGCAATCAGTGTTGATAGTGGGAAAGTTGTACATGTTGTTCAGCTTTCAAACACTTGTTTATCTAAAAATAATAGCAAACATCAGCATGAAATAAGCTGCAACGCAAACTACAATGGGACAAGTGGAGGAATGACTGTGTAAAAAAAGAATAAAACAAATATCCAAATTAGACAATGCAAGGGCCTCTAATAAAGCTTTTAGGGCAGTGAAACAGAGGGTAAGGCAGCACAGAAAATGCCAGAGAAAACTGAAATATGAAATGAAGGATGACTCAGCAAATGTATCAGGAATACACTGAAAACTTCGGAGGCCTTTTCTTTTAAGTTGAACTATTTAATATATAATGCAGCTTTTCCCAACTTCCAAAATATATATTGCTTTGAAACGTTCAACCATATTTGTTATAATATTGTTCATATATTAACACAATCGGTTAAGAAGCACAAATTAGTTCCTGGATTGCACTAAAAACAAATTAGAAATGAAGGGAGAAATGCATATTAATAAAAAAGCTGGATTTAGTTACAAAAATACAATATCTCCAAACTCCTGTGCCAAAATGTGGCGAACGTCAGTCTTACTACTGTAAAAATCTGATGCGTTGCACTCACATGCCTTTCTCTACTCTTGTACTAACCATTCTTACAAACTTTTATTGTTATATCTTCTTCACAGAAAAAAAATTAGATGGCTGTAGAGTCAAAGCTTGTGGAGAAAACTGCACAAGAAGTATGAGGTAGAATTTTTTTGTTAGAAAATACGGTCGAACTTATGCCACTTTTGCACAAAGGCTTTGAAATGTAACCTAATATTATACACTTATTAAATGTAAAAAACATTTGTACTCTAAACACTCCAAATTTCATTTAAATCAGGGTAATTTTGGGAGCAAAAACTGAAATTTAATTAATCACACAACCTGAGTATGGCAAAAGTAAAATCACTTACTGGTGTCCATATGTAATTAGTGTAGCGCACTTTGAGGTAATTTTCAGACCACTCGTGAAACTTCCATTCCTCCACTAATGCTTCTCTAATTGGTTGTGCAAAATTATGTGCAGCTATTCTGATATTTTAACAATTATTAACCTACTTCTAGGTTACATATCGAGGTAATTAAAACTAACTACTGAAGAACGAAGTTTCATATTAGTCAATAATCAAAAAAATTGAATTTTTTAACCGAAAACCCACTCCGTATCCCCTTGATAAACATAGTTTCAAAATGATCTGTGAAATCATAAGCATTAAACACTCAATGAATGTTAATATTGCTTACAATTTTAAATCTATCTCCTTTCCGAGATAAGGTTTTTTTTTCTGATCTGTACTGCTAAATATATAATGAGAGGCTCTCATAATAGTGATTGATATTGACACTACAAAATATTTCAGAACTGTCAACATTATATGTTTGCTCGTTTGTTTATTTATTTAATCTCTTGCAAAGTTAAAACAATTAGGTTCTCTCTTCCACACCTTCAGAGGTCCTAAAATAAAAGCATACCTACACATCTGCGTTATTCGAAATAAACGAGCTGAAATACTAGGCTGAAAATAATAAAAGACAGAGAGAGGGTGAGAGACGACATGGGAATGAATAATCAAGTATGGAAAAGCTTTTTGTTTACACACGCAGATAAGTTAGTATTTTGTAACATCTATTAGAACAAATAATTCTACGTCTACGCATAAAACAATGTCATGAAAACGTTAGTGAATTATTTACGCCACATTTATTCTGGATATTTCAAAACGATGCAAACGCAAGAAAGTTCCTTGTATAGGTGGGCAGGATATTTCAGATCATCGGCGATTTGACAAAAACAGCAAGAATGGAATGCTGCACGATGAGACGGTATACACAGGGCTGAAACATATTGTAACTGAGTTTCAAGAATCTGTGCCTGAAAGTGGAGAGATGGGTGGGACTAGCTGTAGCAGAAGCTGGGGCAGAGCACCGGAAGTAGACCAGGGCAATATTTATTTTGCCTCTAGCATGACCCCTGAGAGAGAAAGATAAAGGAAGACCAAAAGGATGACCTGATCCCACCGATGTGCAAAAGTACGAATGGGGACCCTAACGTTTCGAAATTAAGCCCATCCTGCTGCCAGTTAGAGACACTACTAACCTCAAATCCGCCATAGGGACAGGGATCACTCTAGAAAGCAGAGCCTTTCAGAAAACCAAGCAAATATCAAGATAAACCTTTCCAATGTGCACAATGCGCTGATACTGCCCAGCAGTATCACACCAAACGCCACTTTCTGCTCCTATAAAACTTAAATAGACGAAAAGTAGCAATGGAGAAGAAATTCGTGGTAAAATAGGAGGGCCCCCCCCCAGCATTCGCCCAGAAAATGGCGGTCCAAAGGGAATCGAACCCTCGACCTCCTGAATGCGATGCTCACATATTTCTCTGAAATCATCTCACTCGGTGTGGAGACGGGTAAATTTGTGCGTACTTTAGTAGAACAAAGTGAAACTTTCTCAGATGCTAAACATTCATAAAGTCTATTCAGAGCTAGAGATGCATTATTATATGTTAATCCCACTACCTTCACTGCCCCAAAACAGCTGGATTCGTTAAGAATGTATCTTACATATGCTACACGTTAACAGTGATGGGTATATTCTGAGTGTTAAGAGAAATGTGTAGAGAAAACTCTTTATATCTCCACAACTTTCTTACGTCGATTATAAATCTGATCAAATCTTTCCAGGTATAGAACTGTTTTGTCTAGAATTGAATCTGTCTTCTGAAATCTAACACTCGTGCATCAGCCGCCCTGTAATAAGGGTGCACAGGAATGAAATGATGTCGTCCCTGATAACAGGAGTAGATGAATCAGCTGCTTTGGATCCACAGGTTGCCGAGGGGCGGACCGATTTGATATCTGATTTGTGCAGGATTGAGCCGTCTGCCTAGACCCACAGGTTACTGAGAAGTACCTCTTGGATATTCAGCAGCTGGAGACTAGAGTGGGATCTGTAGATGACCTCTCCAAGTCCACACAACAATTATTTGTCTCAACTCAGCCTATGGCGTGGTATCAAAACCCCGCAGTGTGTAGGAGTTGCAACAAGAAATCGCTTCATGCAGCATAACGCACGCTGAACGTAATTCCCAAAGGGAAATTCTGTGTCAGAGACCGCACGGTATGATTAAGGGCTTAAGACTGTGTGTGTGTGTGTGTGTGTGTGTGTGTGTGTGTGTGTATGTGTGTGTGCGTCACCTTAGTTTAATGTACGTGATTGGTGTGCATGCCATTTCCGCAGTGATCAGACTGCAAGTGACGCAGAATTTAGCGTGGCAGTCTTCAATGATGACGGATTGCCTCTGAATTGCTCATTGTCAGAAAGGGAATACTGATGGAATCACTGGATGCAATCTCGATAGTCTTCGATGATGAGGGATTGTCCTTGAGTTATCCAGTGTATGTGTGCAAGAAAGGGAATACAGATGGGATTACATGGGTGCAATCTGCAAGTTAAGCAGGAGCATAAATTAGTGAGTGGCTGAGTACGCTTAAGGCATTCGTGTAACCAAAGTGGTATGCTCGGTCGGTCTCTGTATAGGGAACTGTTGCAGGGATGCTGTGCACTTCATTATCTATTATCAGGATAGACGTTCAACATTAAAACACGCCTTACTAAATTAATATTAAGCATACACAGGCTGATATAACTGTGCGAGCTTTCAAATCACGTCATTTGAGGATTTTGTGGGGACTAAATGCTAAGACATTTCAAAAAATGTAATTTTATGTTCTATAATAAGTTGGATTGTGAGCAAATTAAGTGTATCATAAATATATTTTGAATGATACTATATGTCATTCTATACTGTAAATTCTACATTACGGCATAGAAAATACTGCAACAAAACGGCAAAGCTCCAATTACTTTTTCTGTCACTTTGTTTTTCCTCCAGAATTTTGTTACGAATACACACTTGTCTTTCGTGATATAACACACAACGTTTTTCTTCTGGTAACCTTGACATACACCATTTTGTCTTTATTCACTTTTTCTGTCTCTCATACACTAACTCTGGTGATACAATCACTCAACATTCATTAAAACTTCTTCATTTCGACCCAAGGAGCCTTTCACGACGGCGGTACCACACACACAGAGCTGTCTCGCATTCATCTACACACTGACCGACTCAAAAACTGCCTGTCCTCACGCGCTCCGCAAGCTTTTATACCGGTAATGACGTAGCTACATCTTTCTCGAACCTTTCCAAAGACGCCGGCTGCCGGAAACTCTGGAATGCTCTGGAAAACTCTTTGTGTTGCCGTTTGATTGTTGTTAGTCACATGTTTGCTTGCGTGAGTGTTGTGGGAAAGCTTGACCTTGAGCGCCTTTCTTGCGCATCCCGGTCCGTACGTCCTTTGTTGAGAGACACACTTTATATCAACTTTTAGCCAAAGACTTGCTGTACAAGTTTGTACCACTTTTAAACATGATAGCTTGCGTATGTCCAAGGACTGTGAATTTGTCTTTGTAAATATATGAGTTTTGCCTCCAGGTTTGCTATGAACATTTCTTTCTTTTTCTTTTCTTTTTTCTTTTTTTTTTTTTTTTTTTTTTCGATGAAGGACATTTTCTTATATAAATAAATCGTGTTTTCAGAACACGTTGAAGATTGTTACGGACACCAGGAACTGACTTTGGTATTGCCATACTTAAGATATGTAATTATTTAAATTCCAGTTTTTGCTGCGAAAATTAGCCTGGTTTAAATGAAATTTGGGGTCTTTAGAAAAGAAATGTTCCTGCATTTAATAAGTTTATAATATTTAGGTTAAATTTAAAATATTTTCTGCAAAAGTGGCATAAGTGTGACCATGTATTCTAACAAAGCTTTTTGCCTCATACTTCTTGTGCAGTTTTCTTCATAAGCGTTGACTCTTTAGCTGTCTTATTTTTTTCTGTGGTAGTTAATGGATAATTTGATATGTGGATCTCAGGAAATATGCATGCCCTAAATATAAGTTGGGGAAACAAATGTAACATATGTAATGATATATATTATAAGTTATTTTTATTTTTAATCACATTTAAGGTAATACTTCTAAACAAGGCTAGCTCAGTAGTGATTAGATGACCATATAGGTACAGTAAAAATTTCTGGTCAATATCTTTAATAGACTTAGAGAAAAGTGCACAAGAAGTGATTAAAATGAAGTTAAGAGAAATACGTGTATCATTTTAAAGTTAAGGATTAGTACTAATTTTTAGAATAGAAAATTTCACTTCACAATTCACTTCTCGGTGTTCTTAAATAGAATTTTGATACAACAAAATTTCAGTGTTATTATTACCCTAATTTTCTGTTAATGGGTCGGTTTGTTATATTTTAAAGATAATTTTTGGTAAATTCTAATCAGAAAGATGTGTATGTAGTTACAAAAGTCCATATTTCTTAGTAGGCGATGTTACTGAATGGAATAAGATAAGTAAGTTTAGAAACCATACATCGTAAATCCTGTTAAATACCTTCTGAGGTACTTGATCATGGAATTAACTAACTTACTTAACATTGGCAGGATAGAGCTTTTAATCTCCCCTTAAATGTCCACTTGTAGAGGAGGTTTAGTGAAAACGGTTAAGGTCTACCCACATTAAAGTGAACAAACCATTCAAGAGAAACCTCAGAAGTCTGCCTGAAGACACTTAAGTTAGTTACAGAGGAGCATAAAAGGGCGAGGGCGGCATCCCTATCCACTATCCACTTCTTAAACAGCATGAGATTAGAAACAGTGCTATATTGTCATTGTCAGTCTTAACCTCTGCTTTCTCGGCTTCTCATTTGTTGGCTTATTTTCGTTTTCAGATTGCTACATACGGCGATCTCCTTGGTATAAATGAATGAAAATTTAAATCGACTTATAAATAACAGGATAAGAAAATGAGACGAATTTTTTATAACATGCTTAGGTGTGATGCTATTAAACAGCCCTTCGCGGGCCAAGGCTTACCGCCCGACCGCTGCGTCCCCCAGCTCTGCCCACTACAGGAGTCATGAGTGAGGTGCAGAGCTTGAGGGTGGGACGTGGTCAGCGACCAGAGCCCTCCCGGCTGGTTCTGCTGCCTTCACGATCTTGGATCGCTACTGGTTTATCAAGCAGCTCCTCAAATGGCCCCTACGGGGCCTAACGAGGCTTAGTGCACCCCATGCTAGACCTCCTAGCAGGGGGAAAATCCCCACGCCGGTACCGAGGAATCGAACCCGGGTGCTCCGCGCCAGTGCTCCCCCAACCTAGTAGAATAATTGTAAAGCTCATTATGAATAATAATAATAATAATAATAATAATAATAATAATAATAATAATAATAATAATAATAGTAATAATAGTAATAATAGTAATAATAGTAATAATAGTAATAATAGTAATAATAGTAATAATAGTAATAATAATAATAATAATAATAATAATAATAATAATAATAATAATAATAATAATAATAATAATAATAATAATAATAATAATAATAATAATAATAATAATAATAATAATAATAATAATAATAATAATAATAATAATAATAATAATAATAATAATAATAATAATAATAATAATAATAATAATAATAATAATAATAATAATAATAATAATAATAATATAATAATAATAATAATAATATAGTAATTATATTAAACTAAATATATGTAATTTCCTCTTGGCAGCAATAGGTTTAAATTATTTTCCATGTTTGCTTATGTTTGGCATAAGGAAAGGTATTTTAACGATGTGGGTAACCTATTTCATAAATAGGCTTCGAAGCTTTATACAGCTAACGTGAAATGAGGCGGTAGCAAGTTGCAGGGGTACAGCGTGACGTCATTGCCCCGGTACAGTGACAGCACAAAGCACACTGCCTACAGTGCACAGTGTCTCTCGCATGTGTTTACTAGTTCCATGCAGTAAAATTCCTGCAGCACGAAAGTGGAGGGAATATTTTACTGCAATTGGTGACAGTATTGAATGTAAGTTACGCAAAAACGTTATCTAGAACGTTCTTGTGTCGACTGAACCTGGCCTCCTCTGTGTTGTGATCATGCGACACACTGACCCCTCCCACTTTCTACATTCCAAACTCCGCAACGCTTCGTTCTCTGTATGAAGGTTCGTTCCCTATTCATAAGCAATCCTCCATCTGCAAGGTCGAGTCGGTAACATAATTACGTCTGGCTAGCTTAGTTCTAGTGTTTACACGAATCATTGTAGGATTAATTAAGAAAAGCTACGTCTGACCCCTCATTTGTTTCCACATCGAATATAACATCACTCATTTGTTCAGGATTTTTTCCCCTTGCAATTTCTTTGAAATATGCATAGAGAGAACTACTAATGGCTAGGTGGAATCTATAGGGTGTACCAAAATTAGACCGACAAACTTTGGGAGCTGACAGATAGCATTATTTCAAACACTTTTTGTTCAGTAAAGTTTTTTGATGCGGTGCTTCGTTTAAGCGCTGGACGAGTTAATGTCATAGATTACTGCCTCTCACCCAATTTAAGTGTTTACGGCAAAATCAACAATGCAAATCAGTATTACATTTATCTTAGTAAGGCACACAACCTTAATCCAAGAAACAAACACAAAACACATAAACAAAACATAAACATCTCATTGTTTACAGTTAATCACAGCTTTACTATTCAAAATTAGACCGACAACATTTTAAATCAGAGAAATGACTGGTGAGAAAGGAAGAATAGGGCACGCCGATGCACTCTTTGTGTTAATCGCAATGGGTGTGCGTTCCAACATTTACTTCAAATATTAAAGCTGTGATTAACCTAAACAATGAGATGTTTGTGTTTTGTTTATGTGTTCTATGTTTGTTTCTTGGATTAAGATTGTGTGCCTTACTAAGATAAGTGCAATACTAATTGGCATTGTTGATTTTGCCTTAAATACTTATAATGGGTAAGAGGCAGTAACCTATGACATTAACTCTTCTGACGCTTAAACGAAGCACCGCAGCGAAAAACTTTCCTTAACAAAAGGTGTTTAATATAATGATATGTATCAGCTCACAAAGTTTGTCAGTTCAATTTTGGGACAGCCTGTAGTTTTATTTTTATATACGCCGAGCAAAGTCTTACAGACGATATTCTAAGCATTCAGGCATGCTCCTAGATTGCCTAATTCGTACAACAAAGCTCCTAATTATTTAATCTGCGGTATGCAGCCTTTAACAACCCTTAAAATTATTGTTGTACTACTTCGCTTCATAGTATCCAGTTCCATTTATTTTCAACCCCTGGTTTCTTCGCTGAAAAGTTATTAAAGATATCTCTCTATCTAATTCAAGCCATTGCTCATCTATACACTCTTTTCTTTAGAGTTCCATCTCTTTGTACTCGGATACTATGGGCTCCATGTCTTTCTTTTCTCCATGTACTGGACACTGACTCTGTGGAAGCCCTTTTCTTTTACCTCTTCATCTCTACACACCTGCCCGTACCCATGCAGCACTGTCCCTTTGTTTTGTCAGTTTTTCGTTTGTTTTTTCTTTTCAACTGATTTATAAATAACATTTTTCTCTCTCGTCTATTCTTTATCGGATATAAAATACTGAAGATGTTTTCGAGCTCTGTAGAAAACAATTGTTGCATTTCTATATCTTCAAATCTGCTGCGTTCAACAATAAGGTACGGAGAAATTAAGGGGATGTGAGGGTTCTAGAACTGCAAAGATGGATTATTTAGGGCTAGCAGAAATGTAGATAACAGAAGAAGAGTTAGAGACCAATGACCAATGAGTGCTAGTAAAACTAGAAGCCTTAGGAAGAAAATACTATGGTGTACCTGGTGAATTACTACTTTTTGCTTTCTCTACTACGTTTAGTAAGTAGAGGAAGTATTGCACTCCACCAAAAAATTCGATGTCGAGATTTCCGCGGAAATACATGTTTGAGGCCCTCTGAATCCAAAGAAATTATTTTGAGAAAAAGGACCGTTTGTGAGCACCTGCCAGTTTCTCAGTCTGTGGACAGCATGACTCAAAAACGAAACGTGGGTTAAAAACCAAAATTTGTGTTTAAGTTTAACATTTTTTCGAGGGTTTCGTTGAAAATGGCTCTAACGATTTTGATTAAAGTGCCATGTGTTTAAGATATTTTTGTGACAAATGAAATGAACATTTTGAATTGTTTGGCTGTTGTAGAGCTGTTTACTCCGAATGACTTTTGAATAACTCGTAATCCGTAAGAAATAGACCAATATACAGAAAACACAGATCTCGCTAAAACACACAACCTATGTCCATTTTTTTTTTTTTTTTTTTAATTTTTGTATAGTGAACCTTCTCGGAGGCATTCCTTGTTGTTTGTATCAGTTTCGGAAAACTTAAACTTTCCTTAAATGCAACATCGTTGTTCATTTTTGTATACTTTAGTCGTGCAAAGAGAACCGAATCTCAAAGCTTTAAAAGATTTGACTATCGTTCAAAGCCTACTTTATTCCCATATTCCCCTTCTACCCACAAGAAAATAAACACTAAGATAATTTGTACAAAATTTCATCTCAACTAACACGAAGAAGATATAGGAATAAGAATTTGTATGCATGATTAGTACAAGAGTAGAGAAAGTCAAGTGAGTGCAACACATCAGATTTTTCTGTTTTGAAGTGTACAGAATCATGCCGATAGAATACGCAGTGATGTATACAAATGTTAAACCTCTTCTACTATGCCCAGCCCCATATCCTTTACCTAGTTCTAGAACTCTACTTAATGTTTAACTTACTCACACGTTCCTGAGACAAAATACAACTGTATTCATAAATAAATGCTTGAGTATTAGATCAAGCCAATACAAGGCGAACTTGTCGAGGGGCTGGTACGGACCGTTTTTTGCGAAGCATCCCTTCCAGCCATTCAACTGGAACTTTATGTACTCCCCCCTTTTTGACGCTCACCTAGGTCTGCTCTGTTTTTCCATGGGGTAATTTGTCTGTGTGTGTTTCGGGTTTGAATTCAAAGCAATAAGAGAATGGTTTACCCAGGGCTGGTGTGGAGCGCTATGATAAGAAATTTCTGCCAAAATTAAATAAAGAGAAATACCATAGACAACCAAAAGTATCGGCACGTTTCCATGCACTGAACTGTCCCTAACAGCATTTTGAAACAGGTTTGCACGTTTTGAGCTGGTTTGCGATTTGAAGGGAGATAATGGAAGTGATTTGTAAATCAAAAACGTGTTTAATTTTTCAGGCACTAATGTGTTTTCGCATGACCGAGAAAAGGCTGTTCTTGTTTTTAAAGAACGTATTTTGTGATAAAACAGCAACAATATCTGCAGCCTTTAGCATGATTAGCATCCCGTAATGTGTGCTCTAAAGGGTTTGTTTATTTTCAGCCATATTTCCTTTAATCACCCTTTAAACCACAGGCATTAAAAATATATTGTCCGTTGGTACATGCTCTTGCCGTCTGCTGTGTTCGAATTATTGGCCCATAAGTACAATGCATGATACAAGAGTAGAAAATAAAAACAAATAATATCAGCCTTTAGCAATATATTCAGATTTGCCCGTGATCGGATTAAATAGAAAATGTCAGTGATCGCTTGATGGGAGCAGATAGCATGCAAAATTTTGTCAATAAAAGATTGGCTAAACAGCCGTTTGCACATTTAACACCATCTATTAACTTTTGTATATCAGAGGCTGCAATCGATTGGAGCAAATCCCCGCAAAACAAAGATAAGGCTGACCAAAATGCGGTATTCAGTGCTGATGTGGATTTCCAAATGTACTTGAATTACGTTCTAAAGAAATGTGCGGTAACCTTGACCCACTTCCCGTTCGTGATGGTAATTTAATTTTCTTTTTCTTTTCTTTTTTGTTTTTTTATTGCTTCCTCTAGTACTTATAGTAAGTAGAGGAAGTATTGGATTCTACCCATAAACTCGATGTCGAGATTTCAGCGGAAATATGTGTTTTGAGGTTTCCTGGATCCAAAAAGAAAGCATTTTTTAGAAAAAAGGTCCGTGTGTGTGTGTGTGTGTGTGTGTGTGTGTGTGTGTGTGTGTGTGTGTGTGTGTGTGTGTGTGTGTGTGTGTGTGTGTGTGTGGACAGCATTATTTAAAAAGTCGGTTAAAAAGCCACCCTTTGTGTGGAAACTTTTTCAAAAATTTGGATTTTTTCGAAAATGCCATACGTTTTCTCGAACCACCTGGAGAAGCCCCCTTTTGCTTCCTTCGCTCTGAGTGTTGTCACTTTTTCGCCGCGTGAGTGGTGTGGGGAAGTCTGACCTTGAGCGACTTTGTTTGCTCGCCGGCCTGGTATGTGTTGTGAAATAGTCTAGCTCCGACAGTTCTTTGATGTGTGCTGCGCCCGGTGTCACAATATTTACCGGAAGATTTCTAATCGTCGCTGCCTTCCAGTAACCACTTCTTGCGGGTTTCTTGTAGTGTTTAACGCCCGATTTTACTACTACGGCACCGCAGAAGCTGACACTTATGATACCTGGAATGAAGATGGAGCACCGGTGGAATCAGATGGCGGGGGAAACCAGAGTACCCGGAGCTTTAGAAGATTTTACTATCGCATAAAGCATACCGTATTCTCATATTCCCCTTGTACCTACAAGGAAATAAACAATAAGATAATCTCTGCAAAATGTTTATCTCAACTAACTCGAAGAAGATATAGGAATAGAAGTTTGTAAGAATGGTTGGTACCAGAGTAGAGAAAGTCACGTGAATGCAACACATCAGATTTTTTAAACTATTCCGTTCTCGGAGTTCTTCTAAAGTAACGATCAGTCTGATGGAGTATTTTTTTTTCTAAATCATACCAAATTTGACTAAAGATTCGTCCTTCCCTACAGCGAAGCAACCAGGGTTCGAAACTAGACAACATCAATTGTTTAATTCGCTACGGTACCCCAGTGGTAGGGATGTTTCTATCGGTTCCAGTAAGTGCTCTGTAGTGCTTTCTCGTGTGGATTAACCTAACAGACTAGAGAGAGGGTGCAAACTTAATGGCAACTGATGAGATACGTGTGGATTAAGTCTATCCAGGCACACAGGGATACACGCTCTCAGAAATATCCCTTAAAACAGTGCCGTAAGTGGCGTAAGCAATGCATATAATAATAGCATAGCGAACATCATGTGAGAAAGTATTTAAATGACAATTCGTTTAAAAACTGCCTGAAATGTTACGTTCTCATTAGTTCTTGAACCACTTTCGTGTCTTTTTGTATTACTTCTAAACGATATTGTTACAAAAGTATACTTTTATACCCACGCCATGTAATTAGAGATAAATATTTATAAAAAGAATTTTATTACACACTTTTGCGACATATAGGTACAAAGAACGCAAAAGAATATCTGAAAGCCATGGCCAATGCATTGTTTTCTTTAGGCTACGGTGCAAGGGTTTCCCACTCTTCCTGGTACATAGTTACACCAATAACCACAACAAACTTTACAAAATGATGTAGACACGAAATATATATTTACGCTCTTTGTATTGGCTAAGAGAGAGAGAGATAGAGTGAGAGGCAGAGTGAGTAAATTTCTTTTGTCATACAGACCTCTCATGATTGGTAGCCATACCTTGTCGGCTAGAGCAGGACACGCCTTTGAAGGGGTTAAAATCTAAGGGGAACACTTGATGAACTTGACGATACAAAGTCCGTTGAATATTTTTTTTTTTTTTTGGGGGGGGTAGGGGGTAGGGATAGGTACAGTTCTTTAAGAATAACAAACGTATTGAGTAATTTAAACCAATAATTATAATGATATCTGAGAAATAGCTGATGTCACAAAAATATTCACAATAAATTGTTCGTTTAAACAGATGCACATGTTTTGTGTAGTGCACTTTTGTTTGCCCCATTACATATCTTGTTAGTTCCACAAAGTTTCTTCCAAATGAAGAGAACTTCAGAAGTGGTTTCCAGGAAATTAAAGCTGTAGATATCATTTGCCTTTCAAATGTTCTAAATTAAGGTCTTTAATAAAACATGTCCAAGAACGCAGCGATAGTTGGGCTTTGAGGTATTCTGTTGAAAATCTTTGTGTTGTATTTTGTGGAAAATACTGAACAAAAATACTAACTTTGGTGTTTATCTAACGTTTGGCTTTCACTTCCTCTACTACGTATAGTAAGTAGAGGAAGTATTGTATTCCACCCAAATATTCGATGTCGAGATTTCACCGGAAATATATGTTTTGAGGCCCCCTGAATCCAAAAAGAAGCATTTTTAGAAAACGTTCCGTGTGTGTGTCTGTCAGTCTGTGTGCAGAAAAACTCAAAAATGAAAGATCGGTTAAAAACCAAAGTTGGTATTTAAGTTTGATAGTTTTTGAGGATTCAACACTCCAACTACCGTTTACATGGAAAAAATAACATCTTTATTACCTTGAAAACGGCTCTAACAAATTTAATTATTATTTTATGGCAAACAAAATGTATATCTTCAACTTTCGGGCTATAGCCCATGTAGTCCTTCTTACTCAGGAAGACTTTTGAGATTCCCTTGTGCTCTAACCGGGAAAGTACGAATCGGTTGAGGAATTTAATGTCATACTGGCAAGTTTTCCTTGGTAGATTAGTGGCTAGAGCAGCCGCTCAATAAGCGGAAGTTCCGTGGTTCAAATCCCGGCTGACATTGAATTTTTCAGTCCTGATTTCACCTCTGGAACATCGTTATTCATTTTTATATGTTAACCATGCAAAGCGAACGGATTTTGAAAGCTTTAAAAGATTTGACTGTAGCTGAAGGCCTACTGCATTCCCATATATCTACAAGGAAATAAGGAAAAAGATAATTTCTGTAAATGTTTATCTTAGTTAACATGAAGAAGATCTAGGTATAAGAGTTTGCAAGGATAGTTAATTCAAGAGTAGAGAAAGCCATGTGAATGCAACACATCAGATGTTTACTTATACTTTTCACAGAGACACACACAGGATTTCTTACAAAGAGGTTTTTTTTTTTTTTTTTTTTTTTTAAATTTCCTATTTGGTGGCTCAGGTAGCCTCGCAACATAATTATACTTCCGGGGAGGTTTTGATACGGAATGCTTTGTTAGAACGTATAAGTAGTACCTTCCCTGCATAATAGCAGCGGAACTAAATATATCAATTGGTATTTTGTAATGAACTTAAAGGGGTTGATCAATTAAAAACACCCACGAGTCCTTTTTTACTTTTTCCCGTCCTTTGTACCAATGCTTGCTGTTGGTTTCGTCTGTCTATTGTTACATCGATATTTCCAACTCCTTTGTCATGGAAATGTAAAAGATATTAGAAAATTGATGACCTACATTCCAGCAAAGCCTGCCAAGTTTTAATGAGGCAATAAATGGCCAGAAGCAGCAGTAGAAGTTGAAGAAAGCATTGAATGATAACGCATACACTGAAGGACTGAAAGTAAAGGTCAAATCAAATTAGGTTACCTTTATTTAGTAATTAGCAAAGCTCACAGCTCAACTTCCGTTATTGGCTTAACGGCTGCAATATCCAACTTTATCTCCCTCCCTCTCCTCGCTCTTTCCTACATTCTCCACTTCTCTTTTGTCCTCCTTTTCTCTCTGGTAGCCTGTGTGGTTTGGAACATCGACATTAAACCACTTTTCTGTTACATTATTAACCATTAACACACTTTTGAAACGTAATATCAACTTTACATACTTAGGATGATGGTACACTCTTATTTAACCGGCATGGGGATTTTTCCCACGCTAGGAAGTCTGGCACGGGGTGCACTCAGCCTCCTTAGATCCCTGAAGGGCCAACTGAGGAGTTAATTGATAAAAAAGTAGTGACCCAAGTTCGCGAAGACCACATAGCCTGCCGGCTAATTGCGTACCACCCTCCAGTTCTGCACCCCACTCATGACGCCTGTAGAGGGAAGAGATGTGGGACAGCATGGCCGGTTGGAAAGCCTTGGCCCTCGAAGTTCTGTTGTGCTAGGAGTTAGACTGAAATTTAGTATAAATCTGGTGAAAATTGACATTTGTTTTCCATGAGCTAATATAAAACACTTAAGGGCCATAAATAAAAACGTTGTAAATATATTTATACAACGTAGATTATAAGTTCAAAATAAATGTGTTTTTCAAGTTCAAATTTCATCAAATTCTGAATTTCATCATGCAGATTCCCAAAATACAAGAAATTAAATGCATCTTATAATTTTTGTTTCTTTTGATCGGTTTTGAATTATTAAGTTTTTATCTGTGCACCATAATCAGATAAATTACGTATCATTTTAAAACATTCAGGTTTTTAATTTGCATTGTGTGTAGCATTGGGCATAGAGTAATAAAATTCAGTTTTAAAATGTAATAACTCTAAAACTAAAAGACATTACCTGATATGCAATGCCATCTAATGTTTATATACGACCGTATATGGCTAAATAGTATGAAAACTTTAAAAATCACATCCCTTAACACATTTGTAAGTGGCATTTCTGAAAGGTACAAATTAGGGGTAATAGGTATATAGTATTCCGACGCCGACCAACGGTAGCGGCAACACAGTAAAGGCTCGAGACCGGGCTGCGCTATACCACTGGCGGTGCGTGTATCAAATACCCTCAAGTTCAGGCTGCCTCAAACCACTGCATGTCGACGCGTGGCAAGACAAAGTGTTTTCGAGATTATTCGCGAGCCGTCTGGCGGCCGCGTATTTGTAGAAGGTCAATAAAGAGGTCCCTGTTACTTCATTCTCACTATATAAGGAGACGAGTCCACGAGATATAGTTGGTGGCAGTAGTTACAGACATGATTCGTTGCAGCAGGTGTTTTCTGTATGTGTGCGCTTGTGTGTGTGCGCGTGTTTGTGTGTTTGTACAGTCGTCGGGAGAGACACGTCGTGCCAAAGTAAAGTCAGTGAAGATGTTTTAGTAGCCTGAATGACTGTGTCGTTAGAGACAAAGAGAGAACTGAAAGACAGGAAATTGTGTGTAAAGGTTATGAAAAGAAATCAGTGGTGACTTTTAGTAACACAAAGGACTGCAGGCCATGTTAACGATGGGAAGAGAACTGTGCAAAAGTTTTGGAGGAGAATAGAGTGACAACAAAAAATAATAACTAGACTGGACTTTTGTTGTCATCTGTCATAATATGTTTACGTGAGACACGTAACACTAGATATAAAATAAATGATGTATAACTTTAGGCTGGCTAAAAATACAACCACATCGCATTGAAGCTACATTCATAACAAATCTATTAACATAATTTATTTAATTTAAATGAGCTGTAAAGCTCGCCAATAATGCACCCCTTGCTTTCATGTCATTGAAGCACTTCTCTATGGTCAACTACTGCTGCACTGTTTGCCGTTGTGTTCATTAATTAAGGTGTAATTGAGTTCAAATGATAATGCTACACAGAGCCCCAGGTCCATGCAAGATAATACAAAATTTATGTCTAAATTGCCAGTGAAGAGCAAATGAATGGAGTAACACATTATTTCAATGAGTAATATCAAACTGTAGAATCTTTTACCGCTGAAGTTGCACTTGATTTAACAAAAGCTGAGGTAATTTGAAGGTATTTAATTATCAGCATGGCAGAATTATCAACAAATGTTGAATTGTATTTACATGTCATTTGATGGCGCTCATGTTTTAACTCTTTGTGTCGTTTATTGCTCAGGTGGAAGGGAAATTGTTATTGGATTAGAGGATGGTATAATGATAGCCACTGCAGGTGCATCATCATCCCTTTGGCACTAGTTGCCTGCCGCTCCTGGCTGGCTACAAGCGCAGTGGTTCATCCTGCTATGGGCAAAGTGCACTTTACAACATCCATGTTTCCTTCAACTTTTTATTGGGTATTTGTTTCCACCGTGCTTGTATTTCTCCCGGAGGAATTTACGTTTAAATTCCTTTAAGTGTAAAGGTGTGTCTAAATAAAGAAAGATATGTTCTGTTGACGGTTGTCTGTGATGTACTCAATAGAATGCTTCTGCTGCCAAGGACAAATATCAGGGTGAGACATTCCAGCAAATATTTCTCACGGCCCTGAGCATGAATTGTTTGGTACCACAGCAATGGATAGTTACTCGATTTCCACAACATTAAAATAAACGATCGGTCAAGAAATGCAAATGAATTTTGGAAGAACATTTAGTAGCAGTCAATAAATGTTGAACTGACTAAATACAGCCCTCCTACTCCAAACAACAGAATCTGACAACCAATTTTGCTTAACATGGGACTGAAAAGATCGATATTTAAAAATATTGTGTTGCGCTCACACGACTTTTTCTACTCTTGTACTAACTATTCTTATAAATTCTTATTCCTATATTTTCTTCGTGTTAGTTCAGATAAACGTTTGCAGAAATTACGTTATTGTTTATTTTCATGTAGGTACAAGGAGAATATGGAAATACAATAGGCTTTGAGCGATAGTCAAATCGTTTAAAGCTTTCAAATTCCATACTCTTTGCACGGCTAACACACAAAGAAATGAACAACGATGTTTCATTTTCTGAAATTGTTCTGAAACTGCCACAAATAACAAGGAATATCTCCGAAATGGTTCACTCTACACAAAAAACTATTCAGATGTAAATTGCGTGTTTTAGTAAGATCTACATTTTGTATAGGAAGAGTTTATCTATCCCTTATGGTTTACGAGTTATTCAAAGGTCATCCAGGGTAAACAGGACCACATAGGCTATAGCCAGAAAATTCAAAACACATTTCGTTTCTCATAAAAATATCTTAAACGTATGTCGTTTTAATTGAATCGTTAGAGCCATTTTCAAGAAAATCAAAGTTTTCGAAAAATGTCCTATGTAAAGCGTAGTTTAGGGCCGAGGAATTTTCTTCAAAATCCTCGGGTCGCATCCTTGAAAGACAGTAAACTTAAATACCAACTTTGGTTTTTAACCGACTTTTTGTTTTTGAGTTATGCTGTCCACAAAAAATTAAAAATTATTTTGTTATTTAACGATGCTGTCAATTGCCAGGATCACATCAGCGTCGCCGGTGTGCCGGAATTTCGTCCCGCAGGAGTTCTTTTACATGCCAGTAAATCTACTGACATGGAGCTGTCGTTTTAAGCACACTTAAAAACCATCGGCCTGGGCCGGGTTTGAACCCACGACCTTGGGATCAGTAGGCCAGGGTCTAACCAACTGAGCCACCTAGACCGATATGCTGTCCACAGATTGACTGGCAAACACACACGGACCTTTTTCTAAAGATGCTTTTTTGGATTCAAGGGGCCTCAAAACATATATTTCCGTTGAAATTTCAACATATAATTTTTGGGTGGAATACAATACCTACTTCCTCTACTATACGTAGTAGAGAAGGTAAAAATAAAATGTCTGGTGTCAAGAGCTCACTCGAGCCATAACTCGCAGGCATTTAAATATTCCCAGTATTTAAAATCAGCTTTTGATAAAATTCTTCGGTCCATAAATTGACGACCTGTCAAGGCCAGTAACTTTAAATGTTATGTTTAACTCTTGAGTATTCTCTTAATACGTATTTGAAATTCTATGCGTGGAGAAATAAGACAATGTTCTTGTAACTAAATAAATATATTAGAATAACAGTGTAGGTGTTTTAGAGCGAACTTGTATTTCCCCAGCGTCAAAACTGGAACGTAGCAGCAGATTTTGCTTTATTGGACATGCTGTAGCTGGACCGTTTGACGCCCTTCGGGACCATTCATCCGGACTAATAGCAGTAGCGGCGAGCGTATAATGTAAATACCATCCCTGGAGAAGCAATCACCATTTTCGGTTCAGGGTTTCCGGTCTAAAAATATCTCTCTTTATTTCATGTATTAAACTCTTTCAAAAGCTATTTTTACATATACACACTGGAACTCCCTGAATGCAATATTAACCGTTATTAAAGATAACGGTTCTCGTGGGATGAGGTTGCACAGTTCCGAGATCTAAAGCAGGCGTTTACAACAATCAATTACTTGCACTTTCGTATTTCAGTGAAAAAACCAATAATTCCGCGTTGCACTTCGACACATTCTCCTTTAGCTCCTTTTGAACTACAAAAACAAACCTTGTGGTCTTTATCGTAAACACATAAGTAACCTGACGTTGATGTTATCCTGAAGAATTTCACACGTTTGGTGCTATTCGCAGAAACAGAATTCATTTTTCTCATAGGTTATGTATGCTGCATACGTATTCACAGTGAAGCAATACAATCCACGAATATCACAACAATATATACCTACCTATCCTTCAGCAGTTCGCATTTTGTCCTTGAGAATGACAGGAACGCCTGTTGAAACATGTTGGAAGATTTATACCCCACTTTCACGTAAGTGTCTACATATTGTGCTATTCTTGGGTATGTATACTGTATTAAGGTAACCCATCTGTGAAATTTGAAAAATTGCCATTTTTCGCCCAATTCTTCTCAAATTTTGGGGATAGGCTTCTTGCTCAGAGCTAAAACAATATTATGAGTTTGAACTTTATATCTTGTATAGTTTTTTTTTAATTTAAATTAAAATTAATTTAAAGCTTATGTGAAAAATGCTCCTCGGTGCATACTTTTCAACAAAGAACATTCCAACTTCTACAGCTAATCAATGACATAGTGCTACAACATTTGGCTGGTGTTTTTTTAATAATTTATCTTGTTTGGGAGAAAAAAATTTTGAAAATTGCATAATCCAATTTCTGAGAATTTTACCAATTTTACGCATTCCTTTTTTAAATAAAAACTTTAGTATTAAGGCACAGCAAAAATTTAGAGCCATGTTTTGATTCTTATGCTTTGAAAAATGTGTGTAGCAAGTTTAAAGAACGTATCTGTAAAACTATGCACCAAGGAGCATTTTGTACACAATCATGTGTCAGTAAATCATAAGCGGAGAAAAATGGAGTTAAAGTTTAACATCTATATAATACAAATGTACTTGATTAAAACCGGCCTGCACCATATGTGGGACCCTCAGAGGTCCTTTTAGCTGTTTTTTCAAACTTCAGTCGCTTCCTAGCAGTTCTGTAGCCCCTTTTTGAATGCCTAGCACTATCCTTCAGACGACACTTATCCCTAATTTTACTTAATTTCTCCCCAATTTCATTGAAATTTCTACCCTGAACCTCATACTTTACATGCTTAAATCCCTCGGTGAAGTCATTTAAAGGGCGCAGATGAGTAAACAGAGGCATGAAAATGAAAGCCAAAGGTTTAAACTTATTTATGGTATAAAAAGCCAAAAATGAAAAATTTTATCATTTTTGCCCATTTTCACAGATGGTTTGCCTTAATGTTTCTTAGGTTTTCTACATATTTGTTAACGGTATTTGGGGCATCACTGTTCTTGAAATAATTTCAGCTTTAATCCACATTTCTCTTTGCTAAATTCTAATCCGATTTTCTTCAGGTACAGTGCTGAATCTTCCAACTATTTCCTCCTTGCGTATGAATACCTATTTTTCCTGTTAATTTGAAATTTCAGAGCATACATACATTATGGTGTATAGGTTTGTTGTATTTCAGTATTTAATTGTAAATATGCATACTCCCTTATTTGAATGTTAAATACAATTTGATTCAGCGAAAAAAATGATCATGCTCCTCTGTTAAAAACACTGACCCAATATGTCGCTAATGACTAAGTAATTGAGCGCTCTTAAAACTGCATCATCATCATCGTCATCATCATCATCATCACTGACCCAGTAATCCCAGCATGGAGTCAATGGCAGCCTGGTTATATCACCGCTTGAAACTATCGACACTTAGGCGATCATTAAAAGCTATGATTGGCCAAGTTCTAGGTGTTGATGTTTTTACAAGAAAAGAAGAGGACGTTCAAGAATGCAAGAGAAAATGTTGTGCACTTTGCCCATCACATTTACAGCGTACGACAAGGCTATTTCATCATTGCCTAGTGCAATTTGTGGTGAACACCACGGAAAATCGTGCAATGAGTGTAATGAAAAAACCTAAACTGCATCAGAACATCCAAAAATGAACAAAAGGGAATCTATAACATACATGGTGTTACTTTCCACAATACTGTTTGTATCTTAAGTACAAATGCGTAGTCTGTTACTCTACTGTTTCCTGAAGTCTTTCGTAGCATAGCTTATTTGACTATAGGGTTAAGAAAACGCACTACCATTTCACCTTAATGACAAGCAACTCTTTAAAACTATTGCAAATTATGGAAATGTGGGGAAGTTATATGAAATCAGCAAGTTTAGCTGGCTTAATGGTTAATAGAGAGCGAACCTGCGTGTGGTCACATGTGGTACGGGTTAGTTGGACACGGAGAGTGAATAACGTCACCGGTACCGCGCAATCGTATATACACGCTCATCAAGAGCTGTACATGCGCGAGTAGCAACAGCATAAACCACGTGCACTAAACTAGTGACTTATCGCACAATCTTACGCCCTCTATTGAACAAACAAATGGGATTTTTGTTTCAAATGTTTACTTATTTAAGTAGATGAGATAACTGAACGTAAATTACTCAGAAAGCTACTATTACAATAACACGCAAATTTCATATTTGGATAACGAAATTAAAAACTCTTTCAGTTCCGGTGACTCACTTGAAGGCACGGTTGTTTTACCTGTGAAGTCTCACACGGTTGAGAAAACAAGATTATAAATGCGTTTGAACCTATATAAGTGAATCTTGTAATCGTAATGCTCCGATATTTAACTTCATCTGTATCTATTGAATTATGTTACAGCAGTTACGTGTAAGAGTGAATCCATTTTATGTCACGTCTCGCACTTAATTAAAAGCACTTATTCTTTTTATAAAATAAAAAATTCTATAATTTCGAAAGTACATGGTTAAAACTTGGAACAATATTAAGCTGTTTTAATTTCGTTTAATATTTTAGTAGTTTTATAATATATATGATAACAATGATAGTAGAATTTTGATAATATTGGTATAGCTCCTGTTCAACCTCGGAACCCTGCCTTATTTGGACACTGTAATGTACCATTTGTAATTTGTATGGCTGTGATCGTAAATACACTTTGTATTATGCAGAGTTGAAGAAAATCGTGATATTTGTGACCTATATAAGATGGAGTATCAGATGAAAAGAAATGAAAACTTTCGCAAATTTTCTTCCTTTTGTAACGCAAGTGGCTCACAATATTTGAGTAATACACAAGAATAATACCACTGTAAAAATGACAGTAACGTATTAAGCAGAGTAATTTAATAGTGAGCGTTACACCATTCAGAAAGACCAGGGCTTTATACGTCTTTTGAGCCCTTTAATTCACTATGTCAGTGAACCAGAGAATTAGCTAAACTCTGACCAGTGAACCATCGTGTCATATTTGCATTCGCTGGCTAGTTCAAAAAGCCACAAACTTAGGCATCAACCCTATAATCTGTGGTGGCATAGGCTTGACAGGAAATAGTCGAATAATTTGAATGCGAATTCCCGCCCTCGTGGGCACGGCAGTTGGAGAATCAATTAATCTGATACAGGGAAATACTGTGGTCAATCCAGCCGTAATGTTGGGTGAGCGCCAGCTATCGCAGCTCCTCATTCTTTAAGATACTGTTGGGAGTGAACTGTCCTGGAGAATAACCTCTATACCACCACGACATGTTGAAGGATAAATCATTAGGTATTCTGTAAAAACATTATTTAAAAGTAAATAATTGTTATGCAATTGACACCTAGTTTTCAGAATTACCAATTCGTTAGCGAAATAAAGCATCAAATTATATAATAATGAGACACCTAGATTCTCACTCGTAACCACTTACAACACACTATCCTCTCATGTTATAGTTAAGGTACACATATACGTTTGAAATGCCACTTTTGGACCAAAATTTTCGTTTTCGTTTTTTTTTTTTTTTTTGCATTATATTAGCTCTGTTCTTCTGCTTTCAAATGATATATCATTTATTTGACTCTGATTTGTAGTTTTGTATTTAGAAGGATTTCAAGGGAACCATGTGATGCTGTTAAACTAAAAGGGGGCGTGGCATCGAGTGCTTTTTTTTTAGGTTTCTTCTTGTATTTTGGCTAATATTCCAAAAGTTATAAATCTGTTGTCAAATCTGACCAGTTGATTCATTAAGCATAAACCAGGAATACCACTGAAAATACTTCAGGCGTGCAAGCCTGTGTATGGAAGACTTTGTGATCCAAATATGCTATCCAAATGCCTACATGGATTAACACAGAATGCCAATGAGTCATTTAATGGGATGATTTGGTGAAGATGTAGGAAAGAAACCTATGTAGGTCTAGAAACCCTAAAACTGGGGATAATGGATGCTATATTGCATTTTAACTGTGGCAACACCGTGGAAGCAGAGCTCCTGCACAGGATGAAAATTGTACCAGGCAAGTACACAATGTCAGGAGTTCTGAAATCAGATGAGTCACGGCTATGTCACAGTATAAAGAGCAGCACCCCAGAAAAAAAGCAGCGTAGAAGATACTTTGGAGCAGGGGAGTTCTAGCTGTTTAAATTGTGAGTACAGAACTGCAGTTATACCATAAACTTTACTTCCTCGTTCTCTCAAAACTAAAACTATGTAGATTTTGTGACATTCAGAATCAAAAATGACATACTAAAAATTAAGAGAACCGCTAACTTTATATACCAAATTAATCAGAATAAAACAAGAAATGTTATGAAGCAGAATGGTTGAGCTAAATGTTCTGAGAAAAAAATTATGTTCAGTTGTAAAAAAAAGTATAATTAAAAATAATGGCAATTTTGCAATAAAAATCATAAATATTTGATAAGTTAATGGAAGTTAGCAATTGTGCTTCACTACATTTTGCATGTAATTAGAAACATTTCGGTAAAAGAATCACGATGATTGGTTAAAAATTGTGTTTGCTATGAGGTTTACAAGAAATTTGCTTTTTTTACACAAAAAATACATTTTACAATGATGTAAAATCCAAATTTAAATTTTGAGTACCATAAAAATATATTTGACTGAAAGATCAACGTGGCAAAAAAATTATTGTGTTTCACCAAAAACTGTGGATTTTTTGTCCAAACGTATATGTGTACCTTAAGGATGGGGTATTTGGATTTTATTCGTTGTTGATTCAGGAAAGTTAAACGTAGGCTTTTGTCTCTTTATATTCACTTGTTCTTGAAACGTGCATGATTCTCCAGAAGCTATATAACTCTTGGCAGTCATGTGTATTTCGCAAACGATGTCTTTCAACGACTTCGTCCACCAGAAAATCTGTCAGAACCGATCGCAGTATAAAAATTTCAATATCATCACCATCTTCATCATAATTATTATGATTATCACTATTATTTAGATGTGTCCTTTTTATCCGTCTCAGATAAGAACAATAGATATTGGGAATGAACTGGTTGAATACTCAAAGTCCCTTGTGTTATGTATGGATACAAAGGAAGTGCAACTTTGAAATGTTCTAGCAGTTGGCCCAAAACACTTAACATGATGAGGTTACACAGGCAGTTAAGTAATTGGGCTATCGCCAATGTGAGAATTTCTAACGCGAGTTCCGGAAGGAAACGATTGGAACTTTCTGTACCTTCCTGGTTCATTTTATCAAAAGAGAGTTTCCTTATCACTTCGTTTATATATAACTTAGGATCGTTCTCTGATACAGAGAATATTTCAGTATGCTGGACGGCAATAGTTTAAACTAAGGAACGTGGGAGACCCAAATTTGATTCCTTGCACCGACGTGGGGATTTTCTCCCGCTGAGATACCTGATCCAGGTTGCACATAGGAACGCTCAGGTACAGCACTCCACCCATGACACCTAAGATGGGGGACACAACTGTCGACGGTTGTCCTTGTGACAGTTCAATTGTTGCTGCAGCAGAAAAAACGGTAGAGTAAGAAGGATATGAACTTGGGCAATGAGCAAACCATCAGTTCGATTCCAAGAGTCAGTGCATGAAGGGATAGGGGCAGTTTCCTTGAGGCTATTTGTATACCTCTTATTATGGAATTTTCGCGAGGAGAACAGTATGCTATCATCAAATGTTTTCTGTGTGAAAGGTGAAAATTGTGTCGTATTCCCCGTGAACTTGTCTCTGTTGTTGGGGATGATGCACTGCATTATAGTCATGTGAATAGGATGATAAAGTGCAAAACAGGAAAAGTGTCCAGCACCGCTCTTGGACAGACCTTGCTCATCTTGCAATCTCCCAAGAAAACTCTTTGTTCAACTCTTTATTCTGGTATTATAAGGGAGCCATACTCTCTTCCTAAGGACATGGCAATCACCGGAGGCGTTTTGAAGGACCAGCTGTTGCCTGCAATTGCAGAAAATTGGCCTCAAATGGTGAGAAAGTTCATCCTCAAATAAGACTTGAACTCTCACCTATTTTCTACTGCATAATGGACTTGAGACACTTAAACATCCTCCCTATTCACCGAATCTTGGTCCGAGTAATTTCTGGCTGTTTGACACCTGAAAAACACTCTCCGAGGGAGATAATTCTCTTTAAGATCAAGCCTAGAATCTGCAGTGTACCAGTTTCTAAAACATACACCTAAAGTGTCCTACAAACAAAGTTTTGAAAAATGGGTCGAGCATTGGCAACTGTGTTTAAATAAAGGAGACGATGTGGAAAAATCTGATGTGTTGCACTCACATGACTCTCTCTACTCTTGCACTAACCGTTCTTACAAACCCTTTATCTTATATCTTCTTCCTGTTAACTGAGATAAACGTTTGCAGAATTTATATTATTGTTTATCTTCTTGTAGGTACAAGGAGAACATTCGAATACAGCAAACTGATCGATAGTCGAATCCTTTAGAGGTTTCAAATTCCGTTCTCTTTGCACGGTTAACTATAAAAATGGATAACGATGTTCCACTTGACAGAAGTCTAACTTCTGCAAAACTCACACAAATAACAAGGAATATCCCCAAAATGGTTCACTCTACAAAAAGACTTATTTATAGATAAATTAGGTGTTTTAGCAAGATCTACATCTTTTGTATAGTAAGATTTGGTCTATCTCTTCCGGTTTACCAATCATGCAAAAATTATCCTGAGTAAACAGAACTACATAAGCTATAACCAGAAAATTCAAAATATACATTTCATTTGCCATAAAAATATCTTAAACATTTGACATTTTAATCAAAATCGTTACAGATTTTTTCGAAAAATTTTCCATGTAAAGGGTAGTTTAGTGTGGAAGAATTTTCTTAACACCAACTATGCCTTTTGAGTTACACTGTCCACAGACTGACACACAAACACACGCACGGACCTTTTTCTAAATGCTTTTTCTTTTTCTTTTTTTTTATATATATATATATATATATATAATTCAAGGGGCCTCATCGAATTTTTGGGAGGAATACAATACTTCCTCTACTTCACTATACGTAGTAGAGAAAGTGAAAATGACATGTGTTATAGATGGCTTAGTGTGAATAAAGAATATTGAGAACTTTTATGCGTTACTTTTGTACTGCACCTCGTAGAACTCAATTCCCTAACGATTTGAAAAGTATCTGCTCATTTTGCGTTTCTGTTCCAAAGCAACATAACGTTTTCTGTAAGATGCGGTGTTACGCGATGGATTTAGTGGCATTTCCACTGAACTGATCTGCTGATCTGGAGCATACATAAACTCAAGTTCTTCCTCTTTATATTTAACTTAAAAGTTTTCAATCATCTGCCTGAATATCCTCATCTTTTATTCTCGTCATCGCAACATTGGTGTGCTTTGCTCCTTTGATGTAGTTTTCTCGCACTTCACACCCCACCCGCGGTAGACAAGGGTGAGAAAAGTGAAGAAAAGAAGAGGAAGCTAACTTGAGGAAGTTGCTCTTGCTTCCAATTTTCTGTCACCATTGGAGGGGAACTAATTGTGTCACGAAGCTCTTGCTTCTGAGTTTAACCTCGTCGTCACGTGGAAAACGAACTAACTCATTGGCTTCACGCGCAGTTGATTTTGTTGTCATTTTCTGAATAGTGGCTAGGATGGAAAGCAAGAAAGATTTAAGAGACTTGCATCCAAACTTGTTCCTCATACTTGGAGGGTGATATAAGCTTTTACTTCTTCACCTTTTCTATGGAAAAGACCAGCTATAACCTAAAGCTTTCTTTCGAAACAGAGGGAGAAAATTTTAGAAGACTTCATTTAGAGTAACGTGATCATCAATGTAAACTGAACCAAGTTGAATGGCTCGGATGCTAACGTTTATGGCTGTTTTTATTGATATTTCCCAAACTATTATCCCCAACATCAAAAGGCTTCCAATTTTCTAGCCTTCTTGCCATTTTACCCTTTCAACAAATCTCCCGGAAATAAGAATTTCTGCAACTTTAATTAACAAGTAATATAATAAAAACGCAGCAGTTCAGGAGTGGCAATCCCAACTGAGAAGTAATTTTAAGGTTAACTCTACTATTTTGAATACATTCATATTTGTTGATGGTCAAGTAATCTTTGCTGGAAATGAAAATATGCTTCAACTAGCAGCACATCAGTTGGAAGAAATAATAAATAACTACAACCTAAATATTTCAACACAAAAACCAAAGACTATAGCTTTTTAGGGAAAGATCAAATAATATCAAATGTAATGTAATTATCCTCCCCAGTGACCCGCGGAAACTCCCGAAAAACCATGAGTCAGGAAGTTTGGCCACGGGAATCGAACCCACGACCTTCCAAATGCGAGCCTCACACGTTACCGCGGAACCATGTCTCCCTGTCTTTAACCAATATATAGACAATTTTATTCTTGTGCTTTATGACAAAAAAAATCTGATGTGTTACACTCATATGACATTCTCTACTCTTGTAGTAACCATTGTTGCAAACTATTATTGCTTTATCTTTCTCGTGTTACATGAGATAAACATTACCATATCGTTTGTTTCTTGTAGATACAAGGGGAATGTGAGCATACAGTACACTTTGAACGATAGTCAAATCTTTTAGATTTGAGATTCCGTACTCTTTGCACGGTTAACGTATAAAAATTGAACATTGTTGCATGTGACGAATGTTTAAAGTTTTCCGAAACTGACACAAATAACAAGGAATATCTCCGAAACGGTTCACTCTGCAAAAACATTTATTTGGACATAGATTGTGTGTTTTAGTGGGATGTGCATTTTTTGTACAGTAAGATTTGGTCTATCTCTTACGGTTTGGGAGTTATTCAAAAGTCATCCAGAGTAAACAAGACTACATGGGCTATAGGAAAAAAATTCAAAATGTACACTTCATTTGTCATAAAAGCATCTCAAACATATGGCACTTTAATCAAAATGGTTAGAGCCCTTTTCAAGCAAAATGAACATTTTCAAAAAATTTTCCAGGTAAAGGGTAGTTTGGGATGAAGCAATTTTCTTCAAAATCTTCATATCGCATCCTTAAAAGACGTTAAACTTAAATACCAACTTCGGTTTTTAACCGAATTTTCGTTTTTGAGTTATGCTGCACACAGGCTGATACAGACTGACACAGACAGACACACACTCACGCCGACCTTTTTCTAAAAATGCTTTTTTTTGGATTCATGGTGCCTCAAAACATATATTTTCGGTGAAATCTCGACACCGAATTTTTGGGTGGAATACAATACTTGCTCTACTTTACTATAGTAGAGAAAGTAAATTGAGTAATACATAATCGTATACATTTTGAATCTTGGTTGCTGAGGTGAGTTTTTAATATTTAAAATAATACCTCGTCTTGTTGGAAATTAAAGCTGATATACTTACAAGGACTTTTCTCCGTTAAATAAGGACTAATGGCAAAATCCCTGGAGCACGTATGTGGTTACTTTTGGCCTGGATTACCCCTTCGTAAATCTGAGAGAGATCGTAAACCCGATAGCTTTGACCTCCAGAATGAACAATGTGCCCCTCTTCACGAGTCTGTTTACTGTATACGGGCGCCGCGACAAATTCCATCTCACCACATTCAGAACTACAGCAGATATGATTTACACTGGTCAGTTAGATCTATTAGTTTATCGCTGCAACTGCTAAAGATCCATGTGTCTTTTATTGTTCTGCTGCATACGAGAGTTTACTCATTCTGCTTAATCTGGATACATATCTGAGAAATAAGCATCAAAAGGGGATCTTTAGCTTAGTATATTTTTACTTCTCTACCACGTATAGTAGAGGAAGTATTGTATTCCACCCAAAAATTCGATATCGAGATTTCACCGGAAATATATGTTTTGAGGTTCCCTGAGTACTAAAAAGCACTTTTAGGAAAAGGTCCGCGCGCGCGTGTGTGTCTGCGTGTTTGATTTGCTTCAAAATGGCTCTAACGATTTTAATTAAAATGCCATATGTTTAAGATACTTGTATGGCAAATTAAATGTATATTTTGGATTTTCTGGCTATAGCCTATGTAGTCCTGTTTACTCTGGATGACTTTTGAATAACTTGTATACCGTAAGAGATAGACAAAATCTTACTATACAAAAATGCAGATTTCGTTAAAACACACAATCCATGTCTAAATACATTTTTTTGTAGAGTGAACCATTTCGACAATATTCCTTGCTATTTGTGTGAGTTTCGGAAAACCTAAAATTTCGTCAAATGGAACGTCGTTGTTCATTTTTATATGTTAACCGTGCAAATAGAATGGAATCTTAAAGCTTTAAAAGATTTGACTATCGCTCAAAGCCTACTGTATTCCCATATTCCCTTTGTACCTACAAGGAAATAAGCAATAAGGAAATTTCTGCAAATGTTTATCTCAACTAACACGAAGAAGATAGAAGAATAAGAGTTTGTAAGAATAGTACAAGAGTAGAGAAAGTCATGTGAGTGCAATACATCAGATTTTTCTTGTATCTGTCAGCACAGAAGCGCAGAATTTTAGAAACAGAGAGCATGACCGCTTGGAAGGAAATAAACCGCACAGCTTTTCTTTAAACAAGGTAAACTTGAACTGTTATGCTTTGCAGAACTCTGGTAGATATTCTAAGACAGTTCCTATCCTCAGAAACCGAAATAACGCAGGTTTATTTATGATTGCTGGACTATCTTGCACATAACTTGCGGTGCCAATCAGCTGTTTCTACTCTCCTGGGAATCACATATTGGAATTCGCTTCGTCTCCCAAACTACTCACTAAAATACTGACTTCAAGGGCTTTAGATGAAACATCTGCAATGTCTAAACCCTCTAATCCCTTATTTTTCCAAAGTCCAATGGGATTGCGTTTATTCACCGCTGTCCCCCATGAGGAATAGTTGATATACATGTCTCTTCTTGCATACGCATTGCTATATCATTAATCTTCCCATCTCCTTGTCACTCCACATCCAGGGAGGGCACCAACTGCTGTGCCGAAATTTTGCTTATTCATGTTGGCAATTTCGGTTAACCTAGCAATATCAGAACCTCAATGCTTACTTTGAAGATAATGATTTTTAAGTTCGTAGCAGACAATTAAACTAAACCTTAATGTAGCAGCCCATGAAGGGCCAAGGCTTGCCGCCCAGCCGCTGCGTTCCCCACCTCTGCCCACTGCAGGCGTTATTGGTGGGGTGTAGTACTGGAGGGTGGGACGTGGTCAGCGCCCCGAGCCCTACCGGCCAGTTATGCAGCCGCTACTTCTCCATCAAGTAGCTCCTCAATTGGCCCCACCGGGACCTAACGAGGCTGAGTGCAACCCGTACCAGACCTCCCAGAGGGGATCGAACCCGGGTCCTCCACGCCAGTGGTAAGCGCGCTACCAACAGCGCTACGGAAGTGGTCAACAAACAACTGCAAAATGGCTAATGTATGATGATACAAACTAAAACTGCCTACTGGTAGTGAAAATAAGGAATGTAATGTATTCATTGTAGAATCAGATAGTTACTTGCAGTTGTAGTATGAACCTAAATAAAGGTAGGTCTGTCTAATTCTAGTAAATTCTGATTCTTAGAAAGCTCAAGTTGTTATCAGGAGTTTTGTATTTATATTTGATCAACTTAGACCAAGGCATCGATTCACGGCATTTGTGATGCAATCTGCCTCTCTAATTATTCTGTCCCTTTTCTTGCTACATATGCAGGTGACTTGTTCCTTGACAGGTGTTTGAAACATTTAAGCTTTTCAGAGAGAGCCTCAGTTAGTTTTTCACGAACCACACCTGCAAGTTGTCAGCTATCGTCAACTTGAAACCCAAGGTTGGAAAAAATATGTAGACAGTGCTCCTGAGTGAAGGGTTGTGGCCGTCAACTACCTTGAAGCTTGATTTATCCTTACATGGAATGAATGTTCAACTCGAAGCTCTCCCCATTTTAAAGGGCAGAGAAAGACAGAAACTTTATGTAATACAGAATGAACAGTTAAAATGAGAAGTTACTACTTTAATAAGTTACCTAACGTTACCCTTTAACAGTAATGTTGAATGAAATTGAATAGGGAATAACCTGATTTGTATTTTAAGTGAAACGAAAAGCTTCAGATAAAGGCTTCCAGCAACTTCTTCCAACTGAGATATCAACTCGGGTATCGGAATTATGGCACAGAAAAGTATACTTAATGCCTTGATTTCAACGTTGCTGATCACTGGCACTGAACATTGAACGTTCTAAACACTTTATTTCATTTTAGATTTTAGTTGTGCAGTTATGAGAGGATTTAAAACTATTTTGAATGTAATTATTTGAGATCATTCTCTCTAATACGCCCTTTAATGTATTGTATGCAGTTCGTGTATCTTCTGTTGATATTTAGTTTGATGACGATACTATTTGCGTCAATCTTTGACACGTGTCCAATCTCATTCTCCGGTGTACCAGCTGCTCCAGTGATGAGCTATGAGATCTTTATCTCACAGTAAGCTTGGATGGTTGTGAGGATAATCATCACCAGGCAAGTTGACTGATACATTTAATGGAGGCTAATAGTTATATATTTGAAGTGAGTTGCCAACTGATTTAAACTACTTCTGGATCTTATCACTCGAAATTGTAACTATTGCTTGTGCCAGCTAACTTCCTATGTATCCAGGCTATACAGTTTAAAAACAACTTTCCGTAATAATAATGCTCAGCTGAAGTGATCACGTAATATTGACGCGGTCTTCAAGAGCCTCTGCAGCCGATAATCGATCACAGCAAACCCTTCTGTATGGCTGTTGAACTCGTAGGAAAAAAACGAAGCTTACAAATACAAGTTCTTCTATTAACTTAAGTCCTGCCTACTAGGGTACGTCTACCAATGCTACACAATGTTGCCAAATCGTAAAGCTGCTAATTCGTATCTGAAACAATTTTCACTCTGTGACTTTCATGATTCCTAAGAATTTCACCTCTCTTCTAATTTTTAGAATTATATCCACTTTCATAGCAATGTCTGGGGTAGCTGAACACACTGAATTCCAAGAACACCCTGACCAAATGTTTTTTTTTTTTTTTTTTTTTCACCTCATTAGCCTAACTAATTGCTTCGACCTGACCTTAATTGCAACGCTAATGATTCCCGTCCTCTGACAAAATGTTGCATGGCCTAACTAATGACTCTAACCTAGGCTTCCACTAAGTATGCATTGATTTTGACATATGGAGGTTATTTATTGCAATTATTTATCTATCCCCCATCATTTCTTTATAAAGTTATCAATCTTACTTGTTAATAATTCCGGTATGAAGTGAAAGCAATACAGCTTTACGGTTAGTATGTTACACGTGTACTGGCCCCTTCTGCATCGTAAAGAGGTACCGATGTACCTGAGCAGTTTGTTAAAAGACTGGAGTATTTTCCGATGATCTATGAGCTAACACGACTGGCCAATACCCGCAGCTGTGACTCGGAGCTCTGGATGTGACTTTATGCTTCATCGGTCAAAATATACTTGGTGGTAGGTGAAGAGTATATAAAGCTTAGAAAAATACGGTAAAGTCCTATGAGGCCACTTGCGAAATATCTGGTTTAACCTGCAGACAAATTGGATTATCTGGGATTACACGTGTGCTATGTTATAACTGTGCAATTAATCCTCGCTGAACTCTAGACAGAGCTTTGCAATCAAGTAACCGTTATGTTACGTGCATTTAAATTGTATTACGGTGTTTTATATAGGGCGCTACTACTTGCACGGTATTAAAATTGCATTAGTTTGTGTAGCGTCAATCCCGGTGATGCGACATTTACCTAATCCACGTCACAGCTATGTGCTACTGAGCAGTTTAGGATGAGATTACACATTCTTAATATTAACAGCCTTCATACGTTATCCCCGTAGTAATTTCCCCTTAATCAAAACGCTGTTCCAATACACTCAAAATTGCTGGATTATGCGTACGTTGTTAAAAGGTAGCATATTTGTATAAGTTGCCTAAGAACAAGTCAACACTGAATTTAATATTATGACAAAATGACAAAAGTCCAGTTCATTTGCTTTCTTCTCGCTTTATTTTCTTCCAAAATCCTTGCAGTTATCGTTTACAGACGTTAACACAGTCTTTCGTGATATTACAACCCACGTCTGTTTTCTTCTCTTAACTTTGACCCAGTCCTTTCACTGTCTTTCTTCACTTTCTCTGTCTCTCAAGTACTAACTCTGACGATACAATCACTCAACACTCATGAGTGCTTCACTATCTTCTTCACGACGTGACGACACACACAATTACACGATTTTAGTGAGGATGACGTAGCACGAGCCTTTCTTGAACTTCTACAAGCACGCCAGCTGTCGGACACTCCTCGAATACTCTGGAAAACACTTTACGTTACCGCTCAATTGTTAGTCACGTGTTTGTTCGCGTGAGTGATGTAGGGAAGCCTGACTTTGAGCGTCTTTGTTACGCGTCGCGCCAGCGGGGTGGGGCAGGCGCATCCTACCACCCTTTGTTTTGTTGCCGCCGCCTTGAGCCGGCGTCACAGTTTCATGCACTTCTTTATCATCTCCACGCTTCTTAACATGCTCGTTTTGTATAAGGGCACACTTTCCTATCAATGATTATGCATAAAGTAAAGGAAGAGAAGTAGCAATATATATATATATATATATATATATATATATATATATATATATATATATATATATATATATATATATATATATAGTCATACCGTCATACATGTCAAACCGTCTTTTAATTGGTAATATATTTATTAATAATAAATCACTTTTTGATACGTTAATATAAAATTACCCTTGGACCATACAGTTTATTGTATTCCTCCTAAATTTTTAATTTGAGCTCAGTATACAGATACAGAGAAATTGTCATACCATCATTGCTTACATTTAATTAGTTTAAGAGAAAAACAAAGTTTTGTATGCAGCTTATTCATAGTTTCAATGTTTCAGTATGAGTTATGAAAAATATTTAATTTCAGCTCAATCACTGCATGATAAATTTTAATACCTTAATCTCTAATACTCTCCTGAAAATTTGAAGCTCATAACTTATAAGCTGGGGTTCAAGGATCATTTTGAACAGTGAAAAATACTGAAACAATGGAATTGAGAAAAATGGATTTTAAAGTTTAACAACTTCTTTTTGTACTTTGACTAAATCCAATCAACTTAAAATTCCACAGCACCATATATGGGACCCTCTGCTGCTTTATTCTTGGCCTCAGTAGCAGTTTTTGAGAATTTTAAATTTGCTTGGCTGTTTCTTAATATGAAAATTTTCCTTTCGCCTTCGCAGTGTTCACAAAATTTAGAAATTTATTGTTCTTAGCTAACCTCTGCACTATGCACTTTCGCAAATTTATACACAAAATTCATAAAATATCTGCTTTTACTGTTTTACTATAGACTAACAAATAACTTAAAATCGATTAACTATCTAAACAATGGCTAACATATAACTGGAACACTGAAATTACCTGGCAAGATTACAGAATTGCAGAACACTGACTGCATTTCTCTGTTTGGAAGCAAAACATGTGTCAGATTCGCGGCATTTCAGCTCGATATATTGAATTCATTTCAGCACAAGCAACTCACAATCTTTCTGAAGCAAAATTACTTGCAGGAGACCAAACTCAAAGCCAGTGAAAAATGCATTTCAAAGTTGTAGCGACAATGTTTTGCGTGGAACGTTCACCCGCACTAGGAGACTTAAATGCTCTTCTGAGAAAACTAAAAATGTGTCATTAGAGTAAAAAGTATGAGCATAATAAAATGGAAAAAGTAGAAATTAAAATTTTCGGCAATTTTCACCAAGTTTCATAGATGTATTAATGGATCTATTCTATTTTAGTTAAATTTGTTGCTGATTTAAGGGACACTGGGAGTGAAATTCTGGTCAAAATTGTCAAAAAGTGGAAAATAGTTTTCGTTTTTTTTACCTTAAAATGTTCCAGGAACACCTGTGCATTTCAATCAACTAAAATTTTTCATATGCCCCACTCCATGTGGTTATTACGGCCCTTTCAGATAGTGCTCTTCCCTTAACGTACACAGGATGTTCCTATATAAAAGCCTGTTTTTCTCAAAACTACATTTCTGCATATTCCAAAAGAGGGTCACGCCTGAGCTGTGCTTCAAATTCAATAAACATTTTCAAAAGTATTCACAAATAGCAGCTAAACAAAACTATGTTTCAATACTGATGTTATCATTAACATGAATCCCAAAAACATTTTTCTTTGTATGAAAAAAATCAATAATTTTTAAGATTAAATTTTGTTTGTTATTAAAAAAATATGTACAGCATAATCAGCAAACGTATTTAAAATATCTCTTCATATACTTGTTACCCATATTTTAGAGTATCAGTTCTGCCAATATAAATGAATTTTGAAAAGTCAATAGTCTATTTTGAAAATGTGCCTATTAAATTCATAAAATAATTTATATATCCTAAACGAATTATCCAATTTTAATGAAATTTGGTGTACCTCCTATTCTCATATAAATAAAAACACCGTAAAACTTTCAGAAAAATCTATCAAGAAATGTGGGACTTACAAATTTCACTCCCAGTGTCCCTTAAAACGAGTACTGTGTTTTGCGTGAACATAGATTACTATATTAGATTTTCCTTTAACAATACTGATTCAGTTAGCCTCCCACCATTAGTGTGAATATCGTTGTGTCACTATGTGAGTCCACCCACAAGAAGGGATTTGGCATCCAGGTAGGGAACTTTTGTAGCCCATTTAGATTGATGTGTCTGTAGGGTCGTTTGGGTGATTTGGGTAGTTTTCGTAACATCCCTAAAAGTTGAGCCATCCAACTGAGCTTTTCTCGACCCTAGCACTTCGATACACGTCAAGTGGGTGGACTACAGTGTAGCGACCTAGTTAGGGCGGGTCTGTGCAATAGCAACGGCGTTTTGGTCCAGAGTGATTCACTGAGGCATCACCCCCTAGAGTTGCACTCTGGCAGCCACCGCCTCGTTGCCCTCGCTAGCCGTGTGTCTCGAGTGATTGATGGATTGCCTGGCTGGCACAATGGCACAAACGATCACTTGCCGTCCCACCATCTCTCGCCTCTGATATGAATTCACGAGACATAGGAGGATAAGGGTCTGATGGGTAGGGAAGGTAGGATAAATATGAGGAGGGGAAAACCCCGTCATGTCATTATACCCCTTGATCATTTAGTTAGATATCGGTGTCAAGCATGTCAAGGGAAATCATTCATACTCATCCTGCGAACCTGTCTTTCTGAATATGTTCCTGCACTTGCACCAACAGCAATTACACACAAACTTCTCAAATCTTCCCAGCTGAAGTTGTGTGCTGGCAGCGAACTATACTCTTTAATCTATATGTTGGACTTATTTTCAGCAAACCTTTAATTAAACACTGGGACACTGGGAGTGAAATTTGAAAGTTACACATTTTTTATAGATCTTTCTGAAATTTTTACTGTTTGTATTTATATGAGAATAGGAGGTACACCAAATTTCATTAAAATTGGGTAATTCGTTTAGGATATATAAATTATTTTATGAATTTAATAGGTACATTTTCAAAATAGAGCTCGCGTCTATTGACATTTCAAAATTCATTTATATTGGCAGAACTGATACTCTAAAACATGGGCAACAATTGTATGAAGAGATATTTCAAATACGTTTGCTGATTATGCTGTACATATTTTTTTTAATAACAAAGAAAATTTAATCTGGTTTTTTTCATACAAAAAGATGTTTTTGGAAATCATGTTAATGATAACATCAATATTGAATCATAGTTGTGTTTAGCTGCTATTTATGAATACTTTTGGAAATTTTCATTGACTTTGAATCAAAACTCAGGCGCGACCTTCTTTTGGAATGTGCAGAAATGTAGTTTTGAGAAAAACAGGCTTTTATATAGGAACATCCTGTGTACGTTAAGGGAAGAGCACTATTTTGAAAGGGCCGTAATGATCACATGGAGTGGGGAATATGAAAAATGTTAGCTGATCCAAATGCACAGGTGTTCCAGGAACATTGTAAGGTTAAAAAAAAAAAAAAAAAAAAAAAAAAAAAAAACCAACAACAATTTTCGACTTTTTGACAATTTTGACCAAACTTTCACTCCCAGTGTCCCTTAAACACTGCAAACAATCACGCTAAGCCTGCTACGGTTCGATTACGACCTTCAGAACGTCCTGAATACTTGGAGCTAAAAAGTATCTCCAATATCAAAGATAGCTGCATGTGCTAAGGTTCACTTCACTAATTTACCCTGTTACTACCCCAAGTGATAACAAAATTTATACAAATCTAATTTAGGATAGGAAAGGGTAGAGTGAAACTGAAAAGTCTGATGTGTTGCACTCACATGACTTTCTCTACTCCTGTACTAACCATTCCTGCAAACTCTTATGCCTATATCTTCTTCGTGTTAGTTGAGATAAACATTTGCAGAAATTATCTTATAGCTTATTTCCTTGTAGGTACAAGGGGAATATGGGAATACAGTAGGCTTTGAGCGACAGTCAAATATTTTAAAGCTTTCAAATCCCGTTGCCTTTGCACGGTTAACATAAAAAATGAATAACGATGCTCCATTTCACAGAAGTGTGTGTTCTCCAAAAGTCTACAAAAAAAAAATGTATTTAGGCATACATTGTGTGTTTTAGCAAGATCTAATGTTTTGTATAGTAATATTTGGTCTCTCTTGTGGTTTATCGGTTGTGCAAAAGTTATTCAGAGTAAATACTACAGGGGCTATAGTCAGTAAATTCAAGATATACATTTTATTTGTCATAAAAAATCTCAAACATGTCCTTTTAATCAAAATCGTTAGAGCCATTTTCAAGAAAATCAATGTTTCGGAAAATGTTCTATGTAAAGGGTAGTTTAGGGTGGAGAAGTTTTATTCAAAATCTTTGGTCGTGTCCTTAAAAGCCATTAAACTTAAACACGCAGTTTGGTTTTTAACCAACTTTTCGCTTTTGAGTTATCTTGTCCACACACTGATAGTCAAACACACAGACACACACAAGGACCATTTTCTAAAAATGCTTATTTGGATTGAGGGGGCCTCAAAACATATATTTACGGAGAAATCTCGACATCGAATTTTTGGGTGAAATACAATACTTCCTCTACTTACTAGTAGAGAGAGTAAAAATTCAAGGAGGAAGTAATGGACAAAGCCCGTGGAAATCTGCGTCTAAAAATAAGTTGTCCATAAATACCTATATATTGATTTTACCATCTCCATTCATCTCTCCTTTACACACTGTATTCCTGACAGAATGAAATGATTGTAAGATAATCGCGTCAAAGGGTGTGCTTGAATGGAAACGCGGGACTGCTATATACATGTGTACTAGCCCTTGTGACCCGACCAGTACATTCTCACGATGATAATATCTACGCACTGAATGAATATTCTCCGAATGCTACGACATGTGTGGAGTACGTATACTGTAATCTCTTTCAGTTTAATTCAGTAGCGCGGTGGTTTCACAAATAGAACACTGGAATTCCAACTTTCCCCTCTCATTGACAATTGCTTGTTTCCCTGCCATTAATAGATTTTCATTCATTTATTTCATTCAATAATGCCTGCCTCGTTTTTGTCTAAGGTGTTGAAAGTCTGAGCAGAGTATGTTTCATAAATAAACTCGGTAGCGAAGGCCAGGCAAAAATATTGTGTAATTCTCTTGGACACTCCCATTTTCTTTTTGAGTCCCGAAAATAATACGACATTATTAAAACTATAATCCACTCACAAATAATTTCCGAAATATATTTGGAATATACCTGCACTTTCAATGCTGTGACAAAATGACAAGTCCAGTACAGTTACTTTTCCTGTCGCTTTATTTTCCTCCAAAACTGAATACATAACGACAGAGCTCGCTTTTTACTGAAGTTAACACAGTCTACAGTCATTTGTGATATTAGAATTCACATTTGTTGTGTTCTACTAACCTTCACACGCAATTCTTTGTCTTTAAGTTCTCTCTTTGTCTTAAAGAACTAACTATAACGACACGGCCACTCAACACTCCTTAAAACTGCGTCACTGACTTCCTTTTGACGCCACGGTTCTCTCACGATGACTGGGCACACACATACAACTGTCTCAATCCGCACTCACTGACTCATGTCTGTAAGTATTCACTTTCAGACATTTCTCGAAATTCATCTTTTCTGAACTTCTACAAATACTCCGGACGCCTCACGAACAAGCTCGAAAACCCTCTGTTCTGCCGCGCTCATTGCCACATGTTTGCAAGCGGTAGTGCGAGGCAGGCTGACCTTAAGCGTCTTTTCTACACGTACCGCCTAACATGTAGTGAGAGGCAGCCCGGCCCCGAGCCGTTCTTGTGTTGCCGCTGTCGTCAGGCGGGATCGCACTACCTTTGCTCAGTACATTCTCACATCAATTCTGTCTTTTGTGCTTATTTAGTGAAACAATGAGCTCATTTACTCTAAATTCCAGCGTTGGCATTAATTAAACTGTAGTATTATTTGAAAACAGCTCAAATTTTGACAAAGAGCAGACGAGGTATTCATTTCTTATTATAACAGCACTAGTGAGAAAATGTTATAAAATTAATTAAATTTACTTTCCGCAATCGTAAAGAAGTAGGATTCAGAACGTTTTTGCTATAAATAATGTCAAATATTGCATTTTTACTTACGGGTCATGCTAATCCCTCTATCGGACTTGAACTCGCGACCTTAGGAATACAAGGTTGGCATTTGACCCTTAGACCACGGAGTACGACACCCTTAACCTAAACACCGCCTCTGTAGCATGGTAGTAGCGTGTCTGCCTCACGTCCAAGAGATCGCGAGCTCGAATCTTGCTTAGGGTGAGTTATCCGGATAAGGTTTTTTCTGAGGTTTCCCCTTATCTATGGATAACCCTTAGTGTTGCCGCTTGATTCTTGTTAGCCTGGTGTTTGCTCACGCGAGTGGAAGGGGGAAGCCTGACCTTGAGCATTTGTTTACTCGCCGGCCTGGTATATGGTGTGAAGCAGCTTGGCCCCGTCGTTTGTTGCGCCCGGCGTCACATATAAATTGAATTCTGGGCCTCATAGTTGACAATATTTCAAAATTTAGCTAACACGCAGCTTGTCTTGAACAATGAAATATCATTGCTATCAAATATCACTTTCAGATATTCTTAATAGAATAGAAAACTGCTTGCCAAATCTAATATTAATATCGTTGTTTTTTTAAAAAATAACATGATTAGCATGTCAGATATGAAAAAAGGGTGAAGGATACATACACAGGGGAACACCTCGCTCACTTCAACATATATAGATATGTTGTGCCTACCATCCCCCGGAGTCAGGGATAAAATTAGGGAACTGAAGGTTTCACACATGGTTGCAGCTTGACAGGCCACAGAGACGCATGGAAGTCCCTAACAACCAGCAAGCAGCCATCACACCGCGGTTCCGGTGTCGCACTGAGCGTTCCCCCTCTCCCCCGTCGGAGGACAGGGCCTGCCAAACGTCACCGAGAATAGCAGTTGCCATGCGCAATCATCCGTGCCATCTGCCCGGCACTGCCAATACTACACGCCTGAAAGTACACCTGAAAGATGATAAGGAAATTGAACGACGGGAAATGATGAAAGGTAAACCGTGGTATGAAATAATGCACCACAGTGTTCGCCTAAGTGACATGGGGAAACCACGGAAAAACCCATGTAAGAGTACGCGGTTACGGAGATCGAACTCGCGTCCTCCAGAATGCAAACCACAGACGTTACCGCCTGAGCCATCCCGCTCGTTTGTAAAATAAAAGTTGTGCCAGTCGCACGTGGTGTTCCCAAGTGGTCACCCATCCACGTACTTAACACACCCAGTGCTGCTTAACTTCGGTGTTCGCACGCGAACCGCTGTTTTCATCATGTTATGGCCCTTGGCTGCAAGCAGAGTATCTAAATTATCATTATTTAATAAGCTGCGAGTATGGAATTCCAAACCTCCTACACGTGGCAAATAATACACATATTTCGATAACCTCAAACATGTGGAATATCTTCCAGCAAGAGACAATTGACAATGCAGCAGCTCGAGCACAAATGTAATGTTCTTTCCGGCATAAGTGCCAGGAACAATTAGATAATTCTCTGTGAATACTTACGGTTCAACTCCGAGCATTCCCAATACATGCATGGCATGAATATAATCTTAATTAAACATGGTCTAGAAAACGATAATTGTTTGTATGTTAAATACGTACAGGTACTGATTTTCAAGAAAATCCTGCGAGTCTGTTGCAGAGTGCGCCATATCAAATAATTCTCTGATTTTGGCGAAATTAGCTAAAATTAACAGAAAAAACCTTCCATCATTTCTGTGAGTTATAGAAACATATTTCGCAAACTGTGTGCATCAGATGTCTACTTCATATGTGCATGAAGATAAATTAAAAACTACTATATTTTCCAATTTTCTCTCTGGGCATAGTTTTTATTTCTCACATTTCTGTTTCTAATGCCTAGTTTTATTAACAGATTTGTTATCCATCATTACTCTTATAGGTAGAATTATATCCATATTACTCCTAGGGTTAGATTAACCCAATCCCAATATTGGAAAAAAAATATTTTGTTCTTTAACGACGCTGTCAATTGCCAGGATCACATCAGCGTCGCCGGTGTGCCGGAATTTTGTCCCGCAGGAGTTCTTTAACGTGCCAGTAAATCTACTGACACGGAGCTGTCGTTTTTAAGCACACTTAAAAACCATCGGTCTGGGCCGGATTTCAACCCGCGACCTTGGGATCAGTAGGCCAGCGTCTAACCAACTGATCCACCCAGACCGACCCCAATATTGGTATAACTATTTAGCTATTTCTTTGTTTAGTAAATTACCAGGCATAACTTCTATTTAAATTACTTATTAAGGTAGCTTTAACTTGCAACATTCATTTTTTCCTCCGTTGACAGAAAAAATCACCTCAGTACATCCAAATTGTTTGAAATTGTATGTGCTTCTTACTCTCGTAACAACCATATAACTACTGTACAACTTAATGCAAGTTGTTTTACAAGATGTGTCATCCATTAATAAAAACCCAATAAAGGTAATTTACTGTGGAACATGAACTCAATAACACTAAAAGCTATGAGAACTATCTTATGTACCTTCTCAATGACCTGAACCTGTAATATTTGCAAATTGCGCTTCAATTATTTTGAATTAATCCTTTAAATGTTTTAATGCATGTTTTTACTCGCATATCTAATAATAACCACAAAAAATTATGCAATTCTATCCAATAGTTCCTGAGAAAAGGTACATTTTATAAAACAAATCTGATTTCCTTCACTCACATGATACCCCCTACCTCTTATACTCCTATTCTTACAAACACTTATTCCTGTGCCTTCTTTGTTTTAGTTGAGAAACATTTGTAGAAATTATCTTATTGCTTATTTCCTTGTAGGTACAAGGCGAATATGGGAATGCAGTAGGCTTTGAGCGATAGTTAAATCTTCAATTCTCTTTGCACGGCTAACATATAAAAAATGAATAACGATGCTCCGTTTGACGAAAGTTTAAGTTTTCCGAAACTCACAGACATAACAAGGAATATCTCTGAAATGGTTCACTCTACGAAAAAAATATTGAGACATAAATTGTATGTTTTAGCGAGAACTACATTTTTGTATAGTAAGATTTGATCTATCTCTTATGGTTTACTAGTTATGCAAAAGTCATCCAGAGCAAACAGGACTACATAGGCTATAGACAGAAAATTCAAAATATACGTTTTGTCATTAAAATATCTTAAACATGTTGCATTTTAATTAAAATCGTTAGTCATCTTCAAAAATATCAAAATTTTCGAAAAATTTTCAATGTAAAGTGTAGTTTAGGGTGGAGCAATTTTCTTCAAAATCTTCGTGTCTCATCCTTGAAAGACATTAAACTTAAAGACCAACTTTACTTTTTAACCGACTTTTTCTTTTTGAGCTATGCTGCGCAAAGACTAACGGACGGATAGACGGACGGACGAACGGACAGACAGACAGAGAGACAGAGAGACAGGCAGACAGGCAGACAGGCAGTCAGGCAGTCAGGCAGACAGGCAGACAGACAGGCAGACAGGCAGACAGGCAGACAGGCAGACAGGCAGACAGGCAGACAGGCAGACAGGCAGACAGGCAGACAGGCAGACAGGCAGACAGGCAGACAGGCAGACAGGCAGACAGGCAGACAGGCAGACAGGCAGACAGGCAGACAGGCAGACAGGCAGACAGGCAGACAGGCAGACAGGCAGACAGGCAGACAGGCAGACAGGCAGACAGGCAGTCAGGCAGACAGGCAGACAGGCAGACAGGCAGACAGGCAGACAGGCAGACAGGCAGACAGGCAGACAGGCAGACAGACAGGCAGGCAGACAGGCAGACAGGCAGACAGGCAGACAGGCAGACAGGCAGGCAGACAGGCAGACAGGCAGACAGGCAGACAGGCAGACAGGCAGACAGGCAGACAGGCAGACAGGCAGACAGGCAGACAGGCAGACAGGCAGACAGGCAGACAGGCAGACAGGCAGACAGGCAGACAGGCAGACAGGCAGACAGGCAGACAGGCAGACAGGCAGGCAGGCAGGCAGACAGGCAGACAGGCAGACAGGCAGACAGGCAGACAGGCAGACAGGCAGACAGGCAGACAGGCAGACAGGCAGACAGGCAGACAGGCAGACAGGCAGAGAGGCAGACAGGCAGACAGGCAGACAGACAGGCAGGCGGGCAGGCGGGCAGGCGGGCAGGCGGGCAGGCAGGCAGGCAGGCAGGCAGGCAGGCAGGCAGACAGACAGGCAGACAGGCAGACAGGCAGACAGGCAGACAGGCAGAGAGGCAGGCAGGCAGACAGACAGGCAGGCAGGCAGGCAGGCAGGCAGACAGGCAGGCAGGCAGGCAGGCAGGCAGGCAGACAGACAGACACACACATGGACCTTTTTTTTCTAAAAATGCTTTTCTGGATTCAGGGGGCCTCAAAACATATTTTCGACAAAACCTCAACGTCGAATTTTTGGGTGAAATACAATACTTCCTCTACTTAGCAGAAAAATATCCTAAATTTCATGCACAATACAAATTAACGCCACCTTAAGTAAGTTAAAAGCTACATTTATATGCTTCCGCACTACTCGACATACCAAGCAGTTGTTTTGAAGGTTTCCTTGCCGGGCTAGACAACACATACTCCGCACATGAATAAATGGCTGGATAGAGCTGTTTGCTTACTGACAGTGCATTCTTTTAGCTGTGGTTGAACTGTGCCAAACGATAGGTTACCCACGTTTCTCTCGCCCTGTAACTTTAATACCGGTGCTAGGTTTTAAGTTTACTTTATTTGGTTTCCTGCGTGAGCAGTAAATGGGATTGGTTGTCGCGGCCCTGTTATTAGTGGAAGAAAGGCTAAAACCGTTGTTTTATGCTTATTCACAGCGAAGCAGGGGCGCTTCCGGCTGATTGGAACTGCAGAATGGCTTAAACTTTGTTACAAAGCGTCGGCGCACCGAAATTACGAGTGGATTCCCTTGAGATTTGTAATGTTGAGGGGATGAAGTGTTTGTAAAGAAGCCGCAAATCCTCCAGGGGCCTACGGGGTGTATGTATTCTCGCAAGCATTTCTCGCCGTTTCAGAACTGCGTTTATGTTGTCAACATTCCACCGCAATCCTAAATTGCTTCTGCTTGCTAATTGTACTGCTTATTCATAATTCCTGCTTCACAGTAAAGGGATCTTTTAGCATTAATCAGCGCCTTTTGGAATCCTTCAACATACTTTCTTCCATTTGGATCCAGCCCCAGTATTAAGAAAGAAATGCAGCTAAAATTATTTAAATGTTCTCTGTTACTTTAAGGGAAGATTAACAACGCTGAATATTCTAAATTCATGACTCATCTCTAAATACATTTAAGATTTACAGAATGTGAATATATGCCGTCTAAGACCACGAATTTACTTTACACAGCTTGTTTATAAGGAGGATAGGAATATTTTCCTTGTTTTACCACTTTTTGATTAACATGTATCTGGAATTATTCTCTTAATTAATACACATACATGTTATTGACACCAAATTGGATTCAAAATGTCACTAAGGGATTATCTTCCTAAAACTTATTTAACTATATTCAACAGTTTCAGGGAAAATGAGTCATTAATGCCAGAAAATGCAATTCATATCAAAACCCAAAAATGAATTAAACAAACCACAGTATATTCGCACTTGCCTTAAGCACAAACAATCCGCCGTGATTAACAGTATTGCTAATTTGTACAGCAAAATTTTCCGAAAAATATGGGATAATATTTATCACTGTACTCCAGTCTATATAGGAGTTATAATTTTGTTTCTGTGTAAAGTGATGCAGAATTCACAGTACAAAATATCAGATGGAGTGGTATTTTAAATGAAATATTTCAAATGAAGCTATTGTGTACACAGCGATGGCATAAAAAGAAGAGGCAAATCGAATTTGAGAACACCAAAAACTAAAACTGACATTTTTTCAATCTTCCTCATTTAGTCTCGCCTTAGCTCCTTGGTATCACATTTATTATGACTAAATTTGGTATTTGGGTCGTCTGTTTAGCGCGACAAAAACGATAATGATGATGATGATGATGATGATGATGATGATGATGATGATGATGATGATAATAATAATAATAATCTGTCAGGAAGGACGATCCTGGTGGGATTTGAGCCCCGGACCCCCCCGGTTCCCGCCCCCCGTTTAAGAGTGCATGTCCTGAGGACCGTATTTTTAAGTAATGAATATGAAAATGTTAATAGTTACTGTGACACAGCATAAAACCGCTGGACGGAAAATCAAGAATAGTTACTCTTCTGTAATTTTATTAAACTGTTATTGTTACAACAGCATTTTTGGTCATATGCAGAAGAAAAAATTAATGGTACTCTTCTACGAGCTTTTTAACGTTTATTGACATAAACTTTCACTATTTGTTTAGATTAATAATATCGCTTAATGCTATATTCTTCTAAAGTTTTTCGTAACTTAACATAGTTTTAAAAGAAAAATAGTCTGTTTTTCACTACATTTTGTCAGTCAACTTCTGCTGTAAGGGCATGAGGACATTGTCAATGCATTCGATTTCCTATAGTGATTTTCTTTATTTAATTTTGGCTGACTCTTATCAGCTGTCCTGGGTGTGCAAATCTCATATTAGTTTGAAGTCAAGTCCAAAACTACAAATTAGTCTTAAGAGGCTAAGTCTGACCTAGGTGAACGGCGTAAAGGAGGAGTACGAAAACATTACCACCAAGATTTGAAGCCATACTTCGCACCAGCCCCCTTGTCAAAAGCCTGGCACATTAGCCTATGAACTCAGTACAGCTTCAGGATCAGGAGCCATTGAAAAGGGGGTAGTAGGAAACCTTATGTGGAGTACCTTCCTATTTTGTCACCAACATAAACCGCTGCGAGTTATATTGTAAAAAAATGACAGTTCGACAAATCCCACCTCTTGCACCAGTGTGATTAAACGATAATATCTAGTCGAATTACTTTTTTCTCGCCTTATTTTCCTTCTAAACTTTTGCTCAAAAACAGATCTCTTTTACTGACGTTAGCACAGTTTGCAGTGTGCAGTGATGTTGCAACTTACAACTGCTTTCTTCTCGTAACCCTGACTCAGTCATTTCGCAGTCTTTCTTTACTTTCTCCTTCTCTTATACACTAATTCTAGCAATACAATAACTCAACTCTCATTAAAACTTATTTACTTCGACGCGACGTATCTTTCAGGATGACAGTACCACACGCACAGCTGTCTCGCACTCACTGAAGCACTAACAGACTCATCTGTAACCGTAAATCTTCTAACTCGTTGCCTCGTCCCCTTATATAGCAGGGGTAACGTAACACGGTTCATTCTGGAACTTCTACACACACACCGGCCGCCGGATGCCTCTCGAAGGTTCCAGCAATTCTTAGCTAAGCGCCGCCCCCTTTGTTGTTAGCCGCGTATACACAAACAGTCGCGCAAGTCAACCTCACCTTGAGTGTCCTTGTTAGTTGGCTGGCGTGGTATGTAGCGTGAAGTATCTTAGTCCAACCTTTTTTTGCTCTGCGCCGCGCCCGGCGTCACAATATCAGCGCGATTCTATGGTTTCAACTTAGAGAATGTTTTATCGGTGCTTTTAGCAACACTAATTGAGGCTTTAAGCGCTTTTCTAAGGTCATTAGTGTTTAGAAAATCATTAAATACCTTCTTGGAAACTACCATGGCATTAAATTATACAAGGCAGTAGCTGTTTAAGTGAATCAAAACAGAAGTTGTTATTTCCGTTAGCGAGTAATTGAGAAGTGATTATAATGTATGCACCTGCTAAGACCTGAGCACAAACTCGACTGAAGACAATGCCATTCCGACCGCATACACACATCTCCAATGCAGGGAGTTAGGGAAGCCCTAAATCCCTCCAACCCAGAACGATGTTTGAATTTTCTTGCTGTTTACTTGAATCTGTGTGACAATGTAAGCCTGGCTTACTGTGCTTCATTCACTGTCTTGTGCAAATTCTCTCAGCACCTATAAAAGCTGAAGTCGTGCCACGAATATCTATGGTTACAGGCTATTTTCGTATTCCAAAAAGGGATGTAAACCCCTGATTTGGTGGTTCATCTTCCTAGACCAAATAATGAATTCAAAAAAGTTAAGAGCGCTGAATATGCAAGCAGTGCTGAGAGAACTCTATCTGTGCAGCGTTTTGTTTATATACCACCACGGCTGCATGGAAAGGAGTGAGTGCTAGTAATCTGCTAGTATTTTCCTTTATCTACATTTGCGGCACTTGCTTATCATTTGAACTCCAAGCCTGTAGCTTATTGGTCCAGCCTCACTACATTTCAAATGTAATGGTATACCTCTAAGCTAGCAAATGTCACATTACAAAGTCAATATTGAGAAAAAAAATATAATTTATATACATAATGAATTTGGTTACAGTGCTACAGTCTTCTGAGTAATTCGGTGCACTATAACTTTCGGCTCCATAACTGAATAAGTCTGTATGCAATGCATATAGACCATTAGAGCACATCCATTGGTGGAGTCTAGATGTTGGTATCCCCTTTCTCCTTCTGCTTCTGCTTCTCCTTCTGCTTCTGCTCCTGCTTCTCCTTCTGCTTCTGCTTCTCCTTCTGCTTCTCCTTCTGATTCTGCTTCTCCTTCTGATTCTGCTTCTCCTTCTGCTTCTGCTTCTCCTTCTGCTTCTGCTTCTCCTTCTGCTTCTCCTTCTGCTTCTGCTTCTGCTTCTCCTTCTGCTTCTGCTTCTCCTTCTGCTTCTGCTTCTCCTTCTGCTTCTGCTTCTGCTTCTCCTTCTGCTTCTCCTTCTGCTTCTGCTTCTGCTTCTCCTTCTCCCTCTGCTTCTCCTTCTCCTTCTGCTTCTGCTTCTCCTTCTGCTTCTCCTTCTCCTTCTCCTTCTGCTTCTCCTTCTCCTTCTGCTTCTCCTTCTGCTTCTCCTTCTCCTTCTGCTTCTCCTTCTCCTTCTGCTTCTGCTTCTCCTTCTGCTTCTGCTTCTCCTTCTGCTTCTGCTTCTCCTTCTGCTTCTGCTTCTCCTTCTGCTTCTGCTTCTCCTTCTGCTTCTCCTTCTGCTTCTGCTTCTCCTTCTCCCTTTGCTTCTCCTTCTCCTTCTGCTTCTGCTTCTCCTTCTGCTTCTGCTTCTCCTTCTGCTTCTGCTTCTCCTTCTGCTTCTGCTTCTCCTTCTGCTTCTCCTTCTCCTTCTGCTTCTCCTTCTCCTTCTGCTTCTCCTTCTGCTTCTGCTTCTGCTTCTCCTTCTGCTTCTCCTTCTCCTTCTGCTTCTCCTTCTCCCTCTGCTTCTCCTTCTCCTTCTGCTTCTGCTTCTCCTTCTGCTTCTGCTTCTCCTTCTGCTTCTGCTTCTCCTTCTGCTTCTCCTTCTGCTTCTGCTTCTCCTTCTCCCTCTGCTTCTCCTTCTCCTTCTGCTTCTGCTTCTCCTTCTGCTTCTGCATCTCCTTCTGCTTCTGCTTCTCCTTCTGCTTCTGCTTCTCCTTCTGCTTCTGCTTCTCCTTCTGCTTCTCCTTCTGCTTCTCCTTCTGCTTCTCCTTCTGCTTCTCCTTCACCTCCTCCTTCTCCTCCTGCTTCTCCTCCTCTTAACTTACCCTCCAACATCATCTTCCATCTCCCCCTTCCCCTCCTCCTCTTTCATCATCATCTCATTCTCCTCTTCCTCCTTCTTCTCTTCCTCCTCCTTCTCTTCCTCCTCCTTCTCTTCCTCCTCCTTCGCTTCCTCCTCCTTCTCTTCCTCCTCCTTCCCTTCCTCCTCCTTCTCTTCCTCCTCCTTCTCTTCCTCCTCCTTCTCTTCTTCCTCCTTCTCTTCTTCCTCCTCCTTCACCTCCTCCTTCTCCTTCTCTTCCTCTTCCTTCTCTTTCTCCTCCTTCTCTTCCTCCTCCTGCTCCTTCGCCTCCTTCTCCTCCTCCTTCTCTCCTTCCCTCTTCTCCTCCTTCGCCTCCTCTTCCACCTCGTTCTCCTCCGCCTTCTCTTCCTCCTTCTCATTCTCCTTCTCTTCGTCCTCCTTCCCCCTCCTTTTTCTCCATCTCCTCTTCCTACTTCCCGTCCTCCTCCTGCTTCTTCTGTTTCTTGTTCTCCTGCTTCTTCTTCCTTCTCGGTATTGACAATTTCTCTGTCTACATCTTACGCATTCTCCAAACTTCTCCATCTTCGTATAGGCCCTCATGTCTTCTTGCGCTCTATAAAACCATATTTTCTCTTAGTTCTGCCAGAAAGATTGCATTTGAAGATCTTCTTTAGTAACCTTTTCTTCCCCATACTCGCGTGACCATACAATTTGTTTTTTATTCAATCGTGCTTAGGTACGGGAGTAGCAATTCAAGAATAGTATCGTAGTGCCCTAATTGAATAATGGCTTTCGTTTCATAACTTTGGAGCTGTGTGACGTATTTCGATTTGTAATAAAATGCACAATGTAGTGAAGTGCAACCGCAAATAAGTGGGATTTTTTTGGCTATTTAACAAAATACTTCCGAAACATATCCTTGTAATTAATCGTAGTTTGAATCATTTAATTCAGGTGTTCCAAAATTATGAAATTAGGTAAGCGAAAATTATTAACAGAACAGAACATGCAGCTTCTGTAAAATTTAAATGCTCGGTAATTATATGTTAAGTGCTCCATACTTCAGTGGTTAGTTGAAATTTATTAACATTACTATTGTGAAATGCGTGAAGTTAGAAAAAAACACTAGGATTTTACTAAACTGCTCTTCAACATACATACTTGTCCACACTTCAGCGAGGGTTCGAAACTATGTAAAGTGCACATTGGAGATTTGGGGAGATAAATTTCATATTTTAACCAACAACATTAAGAATGCGGGATCCGGTAGGAGCGACTTCTTCATATACAAATGGCTAAAACCAGGCATTTGTTTAAAATAACAAATTTAACTAATTAACCCCGCCGCGCAACAACCCCTTACTGGCCACGACCTTCCACACAACCACTGCGTCCCCCACCTCTGCCTACCACCGGCGGGCGTCACGAGTTGGGTGCAGTAATGGAGGGTGGGCTGTGGTCAGTGCCCCGGCCCCTCTTGGCCGGTATATGCGGTCTTTGCAACCAGGGGTCACTACTTCTTAATCAAGTGACTCCTCCCCACTGTTGTTCCGCAGTCAACTCTGCCATCCTTTTCTGGGTTAAACTTGCCTCTTTTTTTTTTTTTTTTTTTAACTTTTGGTATTAGATGTTCAAAAATGGAACTGATAAGCTCTTGAACAACCGAATCTGTAATGCAAAAATCTTATGTGCTCCACTCGCATGACTTTCTCTACTCTTCTAGTCACCATTCTTACAAACTCTTACTCCTATAGCTACTTCGTGATAGTTTAGATAAACATTTGTACAAATTATCTTATTATTTATTTCCTTGTAGATGCAAGGGGAATATAGGAATACAGTAGGCTTTGAGTAATAGTCAAATCTATTAAAGCTTTGAAATTCCGTTCTCTTTGCACGACAAACAAAAAATGAGCAACGATGTTGCATTTAACAAAAGTTGAGGTTTACCGAAGCTGACACAAATAACAAGCAATATCTCAGAAATTGTTCACTCTATAAAAAAATATTTGGACATAGATTGTGTGTTTTAGCAAGGTCTACGTTTTTGTATAGTAAGAGTTGGTATATATCTTACGGTTTAGGAGTTATTTAAGTCTTCCAGAGTAAACCGGACTACATGAGTAACAGCCAGAAAATTCAAAATATATATTTCATTTGTCATAAAAATGTCTTAAACGTATGTCATTTTAATCAAAGCCGTTAAAGCAATTTCCAAGAAAATCAAAATCTTGTAGAAATTTTCCATGCAAACGGTAGTTCAGGGTGGAGCAATTTTCTTCAAAATCTTCGTGTTGCATCCTTAAAATACACGAAACTTATATACCAACTTTGGTTTTTAGTCGACTTTTTGTTTTTGAGTTATGTTGTCCACAGACTGACAGACAGACACACACACTTAGACAAAGACACACTTACGTAGTAGAGAAAGTAAAAATTAAGGCCAACTTGGTTTAAAGTAACGGTCAACGCTGATGAAAAGAGTTTAGACGCGAACTATTCTACCTTTAGAAGGTAGCTTAAAGATTGTAGATAATGTCTTAGTTAAAAGGTGTCTAGCAGTGAATACGGTGGCTGGAGAAATCAGGAGCTGATAGGAGATGACAGGATAAAGATTCCAACATGCAGGGCTAGCAAGATGTCTGTCGCAGTATGACGTATGGTGATTGATGACTTCACCTGCCTTCACCTCCATTGCTGTGTCACTTAACTCTGGCTGAGTGGCCCGCTTTCGAGTGAGATGTGGTTAATGGTTATCTGCTTGTGCATTAATTGAGTACTGCTATAACAAGACCTCCTGTTCCTAACCTGAATTACGGAAACACACAACTAATGTCCCCAACAACTGTTATACAAACGGGAAGGTGTTCTTGATGCGCGCTTGAGAATAAAAAGGAGAAAATATTAATTCTCGGTGATGTCTTCTGTAGTTTTGGAGTTACTAGTAATGTTGGCTAGGTCATCTGTAAGTTCGGCACACGATTGTTTCTCTAGGATAAGAAAGATGACGGAAACGTCCGAGGATTAGACTAATTAGAGCTATTTGACACGGATGTAATCCACAATCTTGAGAGCAAGTTGACGCATCCCGAACTAAATGGAGGGAGAAGACATGGACATATTCCGAGTCGTTCTTCACCACCAGCAACAACAGGAGGACAAGCATCTGGTTGGATCAATACACACTTGTATATGGCCATTGCCTAGTTATAACAAGAGTTTTTCCTCCTTATTTTTCACTGTCCTTTCACTTATACTGCACATATGCACTCTCACAAAAATTAAATTGATTCTTTGTTAGAATTAGTAAGTAAGTAAGTAAGTAATACTAATAATAATGATGATGATGACGATGATGATAAATACCTGTACAGAAGAGATTGTCAGCTGTTTCTGCATTCATGATCCTGGAACTGAGGTATAGTAAGGATGAGTACTAATAGGTTCGTTCATCAGGCCTGACGTTTGCTTAAGGGACACTGGGAGTGAAATTTTGGTCAAAATTGTCGAAAAGTCGAAACTTGTTTTTTTACCTTAAAATGTTCCTGGAACACCTGTGCATTTGGATCAGCTAACATTTTACATATCCTCCACTCCATGTGGCCGTTACGGCCCTTTCAAATAGCGCTCTTCCGTTAACGTACACAGTATGTTCCTATATAAAAGCCTGTTTTTCTCAAAACTAGATTTCTGCACATTCCAAAAGAAGGTCGCGCCTGAGTTTTGCTTCAAATTCAATGAAAATTTCCAAAAGTATTCATAAATATCAGCTAAACAAAACTATGCTTCAATATTGATGTTACCATTAACATGAATTCCAAAAACATTTTTTGTATGAAAAAAATCAATAATTTTTAAGATTAAATTTTCTTTGTTATTAAAAAAATATCTACAGCATAATGAGAAAACGTATTTGAAATATCTCTCCGTAGAATTGTCATCCATGTTTTAGAGTACCAGTTCTGCCAATATAAATAAATTTTGAAAATTCAATACACGCGAGCTCTATTTTGAAAATGTGTCTATTAAATTCATAAAATAATTTATATATCCTAAATGAATTATCCAATTTTAATGAAATTTGGTGTACCTCCTATTCTCATATAAATACAAATACAGTAAAAATTTCAGAAAAATATATAAAAAATGTAGAACTTTCAAATTTCACTCCCAGTGTCTCTTAACTTAAAGTTGTGTATGTTTAGTAAGCCTTCAAGTCAACACTGTGCCATTCATTTATTTATTTTGGCCATCGCTAGAGCATATCTTATGCGACTCGAGCATTAAATGCTCCTGCATTGGAAATTTGATACCATGTTGTATTGCTTAACAGTCTGATTTGGTTTATGACTCCCGTTCCATATATAAACCCAAGTCCCGTCCTTAGTGAATAGTCAGGTCTCCTAGCGTAAATTCACATGCATCTAAGAAGTTTTCCCTTCCGCATTAAAAGAATCCCCAGCTAAATGTTACTGCTTCTGTTGTGAATGAGAAATAAAAGTCGCAGCTATTTCTTCCACACACGTCCACACAGTTAAGCAGCCAAGAATCTATGAATCATGCAGGAATCCAAATTACACTCTGTGATTGGTCCGGTTACTACGACCAATCCTGCGCCTTATAACTTGAAAACAATGTGATTGGTAGAACTACAGCCAATAATACTTCTAATTTCTAAAATTACCATTTGGCCTATATTCACCTATTAGAAACAAAATTATTGAAGTAGTTAAAAACGGTTGTGATTGGTCGCTGCGTTTGCGAGTAAGTGACTTTGCTTTCTTGCAAGTCTGAGTCCCATTGTTGGTTTTTAAAATACTAATTGCTGCTGTGACTTCAAAAGTACAATCCTTGATTTTGATTTCTATATCCTCTTTAAATGCACGCTCCCAATACCGAGCTAGTTAATCGTGTTCAACAGAATCTTATGTTCTAACCTAATATGTATTCGCCTACAGCTTCGGTTGGAAGATTCTTACACGACACCGGTATTCTGCACACATTTCCTCTATTGTACGCCCTGTTTGTCATACATAGAGGCACACAGTGCCAAGAAGTCTGATACATTCCTACATTTCTGAGTCCAAGATCACTCTTTACTGGTCGTAGCGATTTTTTGTATTCTTTGGTATCATATATGGAAATGGCATATATGTAATGCAAATTGGAATTTTTTCCTAAATACGTTCATCAGAACCTTGTTTTAGAACATATGTCTGCAATACCTTGCAATATTAAGATTTCATCAAATATCTTTACATTTAAGATGAAAAAGAAAGCGTGTGTCGTAAAGACACGATAGAAGTGAAGTTTTTGTATTGCACGGAAGTATTTGAATTATTCATCACTCACTTTTGAATAGTATAGATTGTATTTATCATTCATTTATTTACATAAAATTGTATACTTATGTGTCGCTGTGCATCATCTTCGTTCTTAAGAAGAGAAATTATCTATTTATAACTAAAATAAGTAATGAAAACTCTCGATTCTAAAGCACGTATACTACTTCTTTCTCTACAATCTCGTTCAATTTCATATATACTTTTTCTTTTTGTCACATCCTGAACTGTCACTTCACCCGCACGTTTTCTGTCACGCCACCCTCTTGCACGTTCTGCGCCTGACTTAGGCATATTCACAACAAAATTGTGTATTTTAATGAAGAAAATAGATTATAAACAACGAGAACACTAAACAATACTTGAAATGCGTTGGTTATACACACATGTTTCAACGGATGCCCTATTGAGAAACAACAGCTGTACTCAGTGATCGCCACGCCGCCTGAACGCAGTACACGCATCCACGGACAAGAAGAATGAAAGAAAGCGAGAAGAGCATGTGTCACTCTACTTCGATACCCGAAAGCAAGCGAGACCCTGCTCCCATTCTACCCGACACAGTGTTTACCCCCACCACTTTTCGTCACACAAAAAGGTTGCGGATTAGAATTTCAAAGCCCTTCCATAAGTAGTTTTAGTTCAAAAATGTGTATTTTAATTGACTGGCTAGTTTCCCTAAACGTATAACAGCATAGTATGTAATTTCGAAACTCCACTTTATGAAACATCCTACTAATTGAAATTAGTAAAGTACGTCAGCAAGATAAATTCAACTTAATTTCTTTCTTTTGATATTTTCCCCTTGTTAATGACTTCTGTAGTGTTACTTAAACATTTTGAAACCCTACTAGTCTTATGCAAACTGATTCTGGTGAGTTGTTTTGTATGCAGAATTAGAATCTGAAGTAAAAAAGCGGGTTCAAATAAAGGGTTCACATTTAATTTTTGGAACACGGCAACGTAAAGTTTATACAGCGTTTCACTTGCACTTAGTGCACTTATGTCTATTTTCTTTAAATCATTTTAAACTCAATTCCTTAGACCTATGGATACAAAACCTGTCCTACACGTGTAAAATTAACTTACACTGACTTTGTAGTTATTCTAAGCTTTGTAAAATACATTCTTACACCAAAGTTGAAAGGAACTCCTGTTCGTATCAGAAATCTTTCCTTGTTATTAGATTCAAGATATATAGCCACTCTGACTACGTTACGCTTGGCTTCTCAGATCCGTTCAGACACCACAGTAATTGCCCCCTAGTTAGAAAATGCTCCTCACACAGACATATAAATACATTCTTGACTCGTTAGCTGTTTTCTCTTTCGAAATCAGAGTAACTCTTATCATCTTCGTTTATATTCTGATCTGCTGGTTTTATTTTTACACTCTTCTTTCCTTTTCTTATTTTACTTCGAGCTTGATCTAACGTCTGTGCATCATTCTTGCTCATTGAATATTCCTGTGCTTTCTGAAACTTCTCCCATCCAAACTAACCCTTGTTCCATCCTCTCCTTTGCTTATTTTTCCCCTTGTATTTCAGTAATGAGAAATCGGCATGAGGGGAAAAAGAGCGAGCCAGAAGATGGTAAACAAAGAGAAAGAATAAGGCTGATATTGATTTCATATTTTTCCGGATTGGATAAGTCAGCATAGAGTGCTCGGGAGTCGATGAAATCGTAAAATTGCATCTCGACAGAAACCAGCGTAGTCCTTGTTAGAGCTGTCAGTGTTGTTCCCTCATTAAAAGATAAGAACATGGTTGAATTTTCAAGGACGAAGGAGAAATGTAAAGAAAAGATTTCCAAGTGCACCAAGCTTTCCCTTTCATTCAGCATCTAATTTTAACTTACTTCATTCAAGTAGAAATTCATGAATTCTCATTTGCTTCAAAGATAGATGTAGTTAAAGCTTATGAATTAACCATTCCATTAAACATTGTTCTTTTAAATATATATATATATAGGGTTTGCTCATATCAGACATAGAGAATAAAGCAAGTACAAATTTCATATTATCACTTAATTAGTTATAAATGCTATACGGTTTCTTCGTACGTATCCATTTACTTTGCAGGTACTATTTGCAAAAGCATCTGGGTAACTGCTGGCAACAGCCTTTCGTTAAAACACTTAGGTTGATTTATCATTTCAAGGTTATTGAATACAGATATGGTACCGAGAGAAAACATTTTAATAGACACGATTTTGTTTGACCACTGCAATGTTTATGGCTTCATTTCGTATACTATTCCTATGTGTGGGAATCTGTTTCGCACATCTGTCCTTCAGGCTACCCCATAACTAAATATCACAGATTGTTTGATCGAGGGTGTGAGAGAGCCATAAATCAGCATTAGTGACAATCTTCAAACAAAGGCGGTAGGGTCAGTGAAGAGGAGGGTTAGCTCTGGCTAGATACCCTGTGTGAGTGGTGTTTCTATTTGCTGGATTGGTGTGAGTATGTTTTGGAAGTATTTGGTGATGCGAGGAAGAACAGGGCCCAATGGATTTGGTTTGTTATGGCATTACCAGTAGAAGAAAATGAACATACTAATAAAACATGCTCATAGAGATGAACGACAGCGACGAAGAGTGTGGGAATAAAATAAATACAAAAACAAAGAACAGAAATATACTAGCTATTGGACAGCTTCAGATGCTAAGGATGTAACATACGTAATGGTCTTACAGTCGAGTGTATGAAAACGTACTGATGTTCTGTGTACCACACCAGCCCTGGGTGAGCCAATCTAGTTTGAATCCAAGTCCGACACACGCCCAATAGCCTATGAACAAAGTTCAGTACTAGGTGAGCTGTGAAATGGGAGGAGTACGGAAATATTATACCTGAATGGCTGGAAGCATGCTTCGCAACGACTGTCCTCACTGAAGCAGCGATCTCTACCTCTCGACGATTGTCAGCTTTGAAGGAATGTTTTGCCCCACGATGAAGTGTTTTGGGCGCCAGTGGACCTTAAATTCACAATATCTCTGCTCGTTGTTGTACCTTGCTTCACTTGAGCAATGAGATTACTAACTCAGAGTAAGCCTGAGTGTTTATTGGTTAACGACTACATGGGCTCGTTCTATATATATTTAATCAATCCTTGAATCCAAGATCACTAAAAAGTTGCCAAATGATGAAATTCAATAGGACTGAATATTACTAGTAGAATTGGTAACTGTATAACTATATTCAGGAGCATAATTTTCCACGTTGTGGGCAGACAAATGTGTTACTCCAACTACCGTTGCAAAGGAACCAAAGTACGTGTTGCAAACACGCAGATAAGCAGTGATAGACGAAGTTACGATACGCTGGTCACCGAAGAAGAGCCTCCAGGTACGACACTACCCACCGGAGAGGTGTGTCTCTCTCTTCAGTACTCGCGACTATCGGACCACCCTTCTCCTTTCTAATTCCTAGAAATCCATCCACTTTCAAGCGACTTTCGATGTTTCCCTTTCACTTCTCTAGTTCTTTGTAACCACCCAATTACCTGGTATCGCTGATACGCAGTCACTTCCTCGAATTTGTACCTGGTCCCTAATGACCTACCCTCTCGTGCTCTGCTAACTAATTAACTACCTTTCTCTCCACTGTAACGTGAAACAAATTCCCCATACAGGATAATTTATACACGTTAATTTAATACAACATATTCCTCTGATTTTATATTTTCTCTGTACTGGACTATCTTCTCTATAAATCGATTAATTGTTGATCCTGCTTCATTACTCCCTGATTCTTTTTAAATATGTATTTATTTTAGAAATTCTATTTTCAGCATCTGGATGAGTCAGTCTAATTTGGCTTGATGTTAAACCTCTATGAACACAGGTTGGTTTCAAGCAAACGAGCGAAGGAAAAGGGGGAACTGAGACAATCATTAAGTGGAGTCCTAAAACTAGGTAAGAGATCGGAGGCCGGGTGCAGGCACGATTCCAAGCATTCGACTGCTATATCATTGGAAACTGAAGTTACATATTTGTCTGTTCACCAGGTAGTTTACTTCTCACATTAATGAAAATATGTCAGTTATTATGCCTCATACTTGAGTTAACAAGGGTTGTTAATGATATTGTCCAACGAACCAATCATTCTAGATGGCTCTCTCAGCGACTGACCCTTCTCATGAGGCTGGTTTATCAGCTACACTTTCATTTCTGTGGACGGACAGATGAACACGGGAAGCTTCCTGTGTGGCAATGTCGTTCCCTGTCGGAAACGCAGCTACGCATGGCGAAACAGAGACCTTTGTTATTCCTCACCTGGGGAACTGTCAGTACTTAATTATAACTGTAATTGCTTGTCTCTGCGGGAGGTATTTTATTTCTCATATCTGTAGTAGCATGCTGGGTTCCGCCTCCTTGGGGACAGGCCCTCCGGGGTTTACAAGCTTCCCCGAGGGGAGCTGTACTAACAAATCTCTCTAAAGCAATAGATAGTCGCTGTCATTAGAACGTCAGCCAAAAAAGGCAGAGAACATACGTTGACAGGAAGACCTACCAAAATAACCAAATGTTACCTTTTTTGCTTATACACAAAAGTAATTAGAGCATTTAATTGCACTTGTTTTGTTGTTATTTGATATGGGGTTTAACTTAATTAAAACCCCTAGAACCAATTGAAGACCTCAAACGTATATAAATGATTACAATAAACATATAGATACTCCTCATTACAATTCACAGATTTGTCACTAACTGTTGGAAATATTTTATACACTTATGATTTCGGTAAAATTATGAAAGCAACGTGCGACTCTGCAAATTTAAACCAAGCTACTTGATAGTGGAATTATTGCCACGTAAGCTTAATAATTTTATAAGGAAATTGCAGGAAAACCGACAAATTAAGTCAATAAATGACCTCCATCCACAAAAATCGAAGCATAACGTAATTAGTCTTCCAACTAGACTGTGTAAGACTTTGTCAAAGGATGAGAGACATTAGCGATGCAATTGAGATCAGGTAAAAGCGATTAGTTAGGCTAGTGTAGCGAAGAACACTATTCGCTCAAGATGTTCCTGGAATTCAGTGTGTTCAGCTATCTTATTTAAGACATGAGGCAGCAGATAGGTGCTGCTACTGGTGAGCGTCACAGGTATCCATAGAAATGACTAACGCCACAGTTTTTAAGTTATATGTCCTTTTGTTTAGGGCTGATTACAATTGAATTTATGTTGCAGCTCAGATCCTGCACCTGTTATTTATAACCACTTGATACTTGCAATTTTAATACTGAAGGTTATGATATTCTTAAATGCGATGTAAGTGCTGTGTTTATTGGGGCAAGTTGCGCATTAGCTTTCACCTGAATTATTCAGCTCAGTTATTCTACTTTGTAGATCTTGAAATTAATATAGATTTGAATTATTGCACCCTAATTTAGTCCTGTTTATTCTGGATGACTTTTGTATAACTGGCAAACCGTTAGAGATATATCAAATTATACCACACAAAGAATGTAGATCTTGCTAAAACACACAATTTATGTCCAAATATTTGTGTAAAGTGAACCATTTTGGAGATATTCCCTGCTGTTTGTGTGAGTTTTGTAAAATAAACTTTCGTCAATTGGAACATCGTTATTCATTTTTTATATCTTACCCATACAAAGAGAATGGAATTTGAAGGCTTTAAAACAGTTGACTATCGCTCAAAGCCTACTGTATTCCAATATTCCCCTTGCAAATGTTTATCTCCACTAACACGAAGAAGAAGTAGTAATAAGAGTTTGTAAGAATGGTTAGCACAAGAGTAGAGAAAGTCATGTGAGTGCATCACATCAGATTGTTTCGATTACACTTTTTAGAATCAAATCTGTATTTGAACCTCGAAATGTATCTTTTGCATAAAATAAGCTGTATTTTGTGTATTAGCTTCTTACGAGATAACACTTAAATGCTGTATTAAATCGGATCTGAATTTAAAAATTGTAAACCTAAATATTATTTTACAAATGCAGCAAAACATATTGACAAAAACTCCAACTAAACATTATTTTTATCTCGCACATAAGGATTGTACATTTTACGTTGCGAAGGGACAAAAAGAGAAACCCACACGCAATCAGTATCGACACTGTTGCTGTAAATTGGTTTAAAACCTTGTTTAATACATTCGGATCTGAACTGGTCGGCAACTAATGAATATATTCTATCAGTTTTCACCCCAGGCGATCTAAAATGCACACCACATAATTATTCCGACACCACTGCACAAAACCAGGATAATATGACCTAGTTATCTGTTTGCAGCGAATTAAAAGAATAAAAGAATGCAGATTCTAAATGCTACATGAAAGTTATCATCCTCATCCATTTAATAAATCCTGATCGAGTGGTGCAATGGTGCATACCACGTCAACAAGGCACGTACAGGACCGATAACGTTTTCAAAGTTACTGCAGTGTGTTGCTCGGAAACATAACCATCCCCTTGACAATGATGGAAGTTACAGGCATGGCAAGTATCTGTCCTTCCAAATAATACAGTCTTTCAATAATTGTCATATTTTAAACAAATAACAACTAACGTTGTTATGAAACTATAGGCATTTTAATGCGTTACAGTAATAATTTTAAAAAAATCTGATGTGTTGCACTCACATTACTATTTTCTACTCTTGTATTAAACACTCTTGCAAACTCTAATTCCTATATCTTCTTCATGTTAGTTGAGATAAACATTTGCAGAAATTATTGCTTATTTCTTTGTAGGTGCAAGACGAATATGGGAGTACAGTAGAAAAAATCTGATGTGTTGCACTCACATGACTTTCTCTACTCTTGTACTAACTATTCTCACAAACTCTTATTCCTATATCTTCTTCGTGTTGGTTAAGATAAAAATTTCTACAACTTATCTTATTGCTTATTTCCTTGTAGGTGCAAGGGGAATGTTAGAATACAGTAGGCTTTGTGCGATAGTCAAATGTTTGAGATTCTGTTGTCTTTGCACACTTAACATATAAAAAAATTAATAACGATGATCCATTTCACGAAAGTACTAAGTTTTCCGAAACTCACACACATAACAAGGAATATCTCCGAAATGGTTCACCCTACAAGAAAATTTATTGAGACAAATTGTGTATTTTAGCAAGATCTACAATTTTTGTATAGTATAATTTGGTCTATCCCTAACGGTTTTCCAGTTATGCAAAAGTCGTCCAGAGTAAATACGACTACAGGGGCTATAGCCAGAAAATTCAAGATATACATTTCATTTGTCATCAAAATATCTCAAACATATGACATTTTAATCAAAATCGTTAGAGCCATTTTCAAGAAAATCAAAATTTTCGAAAAATGTTCCATGTAAAGGGTCGTTTAGGGTGGGGCTATTTTCTTCAAAATTTTCGTGTCATATCCTTAAAAGACATTAAACTTAAATACCAACTTTGGTTTTTAACCGACCTTTCGTTTTTGAGTTATGCTGTCCACAGACTGACAGACTGACAGACTGACACACAGACACACACACGGACCTTTTTCTAAAAATGCTTTTTTTTTTTATTCAGGGGGCCTCAAAACATGTATTTGACGATTTAAGTTTTCAGAAACTGACACAAATAAGCAATATCTCCGAAATGGTTCACTCTACAATAAAAATTATTCAGACATAAATTGTATATTTTAGCAAGATCTTCATTTTTGTATAGTACTATTCAGTCTATATCTTACGGCTCACCAGTTATACAAAAGTCATCCAGAGTAAATAGGACTAGGTATAACCAGAAAATTCCAGATATACATTTCATTGGACATAAAAATATCTCAAACATATGGCATATTAATCAAAATCGTTAGAGCCATTTTTCAAGAAACTCAAAATTTTCGAATAATTGTACATGTAAAGTACATGTACATGTAAAGGGTACGCATTCATGTAAAGGGTATGTTAGGGTTAACCAATTTTCTTCAAAATCTTGTTGTCGCATCCTTGAAAGGCATTATTAATCTTAAATAACTTTGGTTTTAACCGACTTTTCGTTTTTGAGTTATTCTGTCCACAGACTGACAAACACGCAGACATACACACACACACACACACACACACACACACACACACACACACACACACACACACACACGCACGCACACACACACACACACGTACCCTTTTCTAAAATTGCTTTTTTTTATTCCGGAGCCTGAAAACATATATTTCCGGTAAAATCTTGACATCGAATTTTTGGGTGAATACAATATCTTCTCTACTATACTATACGCAGTAGAGAAAGTAGTAATAATGGAACGCTTCAATTCGCTAACGACCTTTAATCCTGAAAAATTGTTATCAAAATGGGCCAGGCCTTCACCAAATATTCCGTACATTACGTCCAGAGTTTTGTGTCAATAATCGTCCCTCAGAAAGAGCAATTCAACGCGTGATGGAAAAATTGGATCCAACTGGCTTTTTAGCTGAAAAAAATGACGTTACATCAGCGATATAAACGCTCCACTGAAAACACAGCCGCTGTTCATAAAAGTATGCGCGACAATCCACGAAAAGCAATTTTCAAATGAGCACAATTGGGAATTCCATGGATCACAACTTGGAGGATGTTTCATATGTACCTGTCTGTACCCTTAGAAACTCAGGAACTGAAGTCAAATGACCATATTCTTTGACTGTACTATGGAGCATTTGGAGGTTGACACTGTTTTGAGTGGAACTATCATATTTAGCGACCAGGCCCATGTTTACTTTCTCTACTACGTATAGTAAGTAGAGGAAGTGTTGCATTCCACCCAAAAATTCAATGTCGAGGTTTCTCCGCAAATATGTTTTGAGGCCCCCTAAAACAAAAAAGACTCGTTTAGAAAAATTTTCGTGTGTGTGTGTGTGTGTGTGTGTTGGCGTGTGTGTTTGTGTGTGTGGATGTATGTATGTGTGTCTGTGTGTATGTGTGTGTGTGTGTGTGTGTGTGTGTGTGTGCGCGTGCGCACGCGCCTGCCAGTCTGTCAGTCTGTGGGCAGCATAACTTCAAAAATGGCTCTAACAATTTTAACTAAAATGAAATATGTTGGAGATATTTTTATGGCAAACGAAATGTAGATTTTAAATCCTTTAGTTATAGCCTATGTAGTCCTATTTACTCTGGATGACTTTTGCATATCTAGTATAGCATAGTAGATAGGCCAAATCTTACTATATAAAAGTGTAGATCTTGCTAAAATGCACAATTTATATCCATATATCCATATGTCCCCATATATATTTGTAGAATGCGCCATTTCAGATATATTCCTTGTTATTTGTGAATTTTGTAAAACCTAAAAGTTTCATCATCATATGGAACATCGTTATTCATTTTTGTATGATAGCGGTGCAAAGAGAACGAAATTTGAAAGCTTTAAAAGATTTGACTATTGCTCAAAGCCTACTGTACTCCCATATTCCCCTTGCACCTACAACGAAATACGCAATAAGATAATTTCTGCAAATGTTTATCTCAACTAACACGAAAAAGATTTAGGAGTAGGAGTTTGTAACAATGGTGAGTGCAACGCGTAAGATTTTTTTATAAATGGTTTCGTCAACAAAGTTGCCGCTATTGAAGCCATGAAAATCCAATGGAGATTCAAGAATGAGCTATCCATCCCAAAACGTTGCAGTCTGGCTTGTACTTTGGCATGACGGAATCACTGGCCCCAGAATATAACCTGTAGCGTTAAAGAAATGTAGCTGTAATAATCCAGATTTGAGAGTTTAAACTTCTGATGGGTTCATATGGGATGCATTTCACAACAGACTCCTTTCTCTCTTTCTCCCTTTTTTTCTAAGGTTCTGTAAATAGAACGCTGAAAATTAATTTTAAGCTATAATAACGTTGGAAATCTATAATACCGGTTTTGAAATATCCAGGTGGCATGGAAGTTGCACAAAGGCGAGGCGATATAGGGAATAAATAATTAAGTGGAACAGAGTGAAACGAAAGGTGGTGAAGGGAAGCAAGGGGAGGGAAGTGCGGGGAAAGGTGTGAAAATGGAGCAGATGGACAGTAAGCATTTCTTTATGTAATGCAATAACGCGAGTAGAGCTGTGGATTCGGCTGTAAGTAAATAGTTACAAAAACTTGACCATGGGCCATGTGATTTTCCTCTCTAACGTATTTTAATACAAAAGGGTTTTTCCTTTGCATTGAGTAGAAGAATTCCGTGTGCAGGAGAATTCCCAGTTTCCTTCGCAGAGTGCGAATCAGGGCTGAGATTACAGGAAAGGGAGGGGATTTCCTTCTCTCGTCAAGTACTACCACCGGCTGGTAATGGAAAATTTTCCTCGCTGCTAGCGATAAATACTTCCTTCTTAACTGTAAGACCAAAACACACTATGTATTTCTCCATGTTCACCTTGGTAAAGCTATCTCGAACCTTGCAAGGGATTACCCCATCAAATGTTTTATATACAGATCACTTTCTATCTATAGAATACTTCCGAATTGGTTTAACATGGATAAATTGGTCTAGAAGTAACTAAAGTTGGTTAAAACACAAGCACAAGAATATCAGAATGTATGTGCTGCACGTTTCAAAGCAAATGTTGGAACGCACGCCCATTGCGATTAACACAAAGAGTGCATCGACGTGCCCTATTCAGCCATTTCTCTGGTTTAAAAGTTTGTCGATCTAATTTTGAATAATAACTCTGTGACTAACTGTAAACAATGAGATGTTTCTGTTTTGTTTATGTGTTCTGTGTTTGTTTCCTGGATTAAGATTGTGTGCCTTACTAAGAAAAATGCAATACTAAGTTACATTGTTGCTTTTGCCGTAAATACTTAAACAGGGTTTAAAATAATGTTATCTATGAGCTGCCAAAGATGGTCTAATTTTGGGACATCCTGTATTGGTGCACCTCGCCTGTGGAGGTTCATGAAGTTTACGTTGTATAGGAAACTAGAACTTTGTCGCACCTTTCCAAGATGTTCTCCTTTTCCATAAGTTGCATTACAAATGCTGGTGTGTCTTGTAAAACAGGAATTCAGGGCTATACGTTTTTTCAGGCTTCTAATTAGGTAAATGCTTTGAAGTCGACGTTTCGAAGGTGTTCTGCCATCTTCGTCTTCAGGATGAATCTATAGAAATGGAATTCTGGATCTCCATATTTATAATACTAGAGAAGTGACGTGCAACTGAAATCTCAATGGTCCGCATCATTTTCTTGGTCATGAATAACTTAGATATAATGTGAATGAGGTATAGACACAGTGTACATCAACTTATTCCTCTGTGACTCAACTGACGTCCAAAATGTATTTACTACGGCTAGTAATATTTCAATTCCTTAGGAGTAGAGGCCGGAAGATAGTGCAGTAAGCCACAAGTTTAGTGCTCATGGGTTCTAATGTTGTTCCTCTCGCACGTACTCAGCTGCAGGCGTCTACTGATGTATGTACGACATCTGCACAGTACCGGTTACGTCATTCATTCTCCGTGTCCAAATAGTCCGTATCGCATGCGACCGCACGCGGTTCCGGGCTCAAGTAATGAGTAATAATTGTATAAAGGCACGTCTAACAGTTGTCTAACAGCATGGTGTTGACTAAAGTGATAGAAACCTGAGGTATAGCAGTTACAATGTTAAAGATTTACCTCATCTACAATATTCATGTAAGAAATTCCTTCCTCTAACAAATAAGCTAGTCTACGTAAAAGTATAACTAGAAGTAGTGTAAAATTAGACAATTCGAACATTGTTAAACGTAAGATAATGCACTATCCGTCACGGACAGTAGAACACAGCGCAGACGTATTTTCTTGGGAGGCCTATATACTCAAATGTTAAGTAGAACATTTACCAACTCACCATAAGCTTATATGGATTTATATTCAAATATCTATTTGGTCTATCTTCACTTTATGCCCTACGTATAGTATAATAATGTAGAAGTATTGTATTCCACACAACAATTCGAGGTCGAGATTTCACCGGAAATATAAGTTTTGAGGCCCCCTGGATAAAACGGAAACATTTTTAGAAAAACGTTAATGTGTGTTTGTGTGCGTGTGCGTGCGTGTGTGTGTGTGTGTGTGTGTGTGTGTGTGTGTGTGTGTGTGTGTGTGTGTGTCCGTCAGTCCTTGGCAGGGTTGCCAACATTTAAAAGTAAAATTATCGTACCAGCCACTCAAAATTATAGATTTGGATTCAAAATCATCGTACATCATAAACCAAATGCTACAACAATAAAAACATCAGTATAATACTTATGAAAATGTAATAGTAATAGTGTTTATAATGTCCACTTACAAGATTGATGACCTCAACCGGTATTTCAACTTTAGCGCTTATGTTTCTCGCACTATTCATCTGAAAGTTCATGTTCCTGAACCGTTGCAGCATTGTACAAATTTGTTGTTGAGATAAACCTGAACATCTTCTCGGTGACTTGCAGATTTTCCGATCTACCACATTCTTTCATAAGCTGAGACTACCGAACAAGTTCATGTAGTGTATCTAGTGCCAATCTGTTTCTAACTTTGGTTTTTATTAATCCCAGTTTAGGAAAAAACTCTTTCACAAGACGCGCTTCTGTAAGGCAACGAAATCACTGACAATGCAAAGTCTGCTAGTTCTTTGAAGTCAGTATTTCCACCAAGGTGACACATGTATTTAACAGCACTCCAGAAACTGTCAGGTTCAGACATGTTCTTTATTTCACACGGAATATCAATTATTCGAAGTTTTCTCCACTCATCAATATTGTCTGAACAGCGTCATCTTCATTGAGATTACCAGATCTGGGCACACTGGCAATAAGAGGATAAAGGTTGGGAGGCTTAGTAGGGTATGAAACGTTTACCTTAGAGGGGTGGAGACAGGCCATGAGGGCAAAAGTGGTGTTGCTGTTTGTAATTAGTTTCATTTCGCTGGTGTAACAAACCAGTGAAAATGATATTTCGCCGGTATCGAACTATCGTACATTCAAATTATCGTACACCCCCATAATTATCGTACGAGCTGGCAATCCTGGTCTGTGGAGACTATAACTCAAAAACCAAAAGTCGGTTAGAAACCAAAATTGGTATTTAAGCTTAATGTCTTTCAAGGATGCTACACGAAGATTTTGAAGAAAGTTTCTCCACCCTAAACTACCCGTTACATGGACAATTTTGATTTTCTTGAAAATGACTCTAACGATTTTGGTTAAAATGTCATATTTTAGATATTTTATGGCAAATCAAACGTATTTCTTGAATTTTCTGGCTATAGCCCATGTAGTCGCATTTACTGTAGGTGGCTTTTGCATAACTGGTAAACCGTAAGAGATAGACCAAATGTTACTCTACAAAAAATGTAGTTCTTGGTAAAGCTAAACTTTTTTGTATACCGAAGCATTTCGGATATATTCGCTGTTATTTGTGTCAGTTTTGGAGAACTTACACTTCTGTCAAATGAACATCGTTATTCAATTTTTGTATGTTAACCGTGCAAAGAGAACAGAATTTGAAAGCTTTTAAAGATTTGACTGTTGCTCAAACTCTACTGTGTTTCCGTATTCCCCTTGCACCTACATGGAAATTAGTAAATAAGATAATTTCTGCAAATGTTTTTCTCAACTAACACGAGGAAGATATAGGGATAGGAGTGTGTAGGAATGGTTAGTACAAGAGTAGAGAAAGTAATGTGAGTGCAGCACATCAGATTTTTAATATAACCTGTTCACTCTTCTTGCTGATCTGAAGCGTCTAATTAAGAAAAAATGTACTGCAAACGAATAAGGTATTGATGTATGCACTTAATTGTCAGGTGTGAAGAATACCACAAACCTACTGCCAATAAAAATGAATTGTGAAGGGTGATTATCTACTTAAAGCTTAACTGTGGAAAACAGAAGTAACGTCTCCATTGGGAACCATATTGCGGCTAAGTTAGTAGAAAATCAAAGATAATACCTCGCCAGCATGCTTTAAGGGCGCATTTGTGTGTGTATGTGTGTGTGCAAGCGCAGGCCACAGTGAGAGAGAGAGAGAGAGTAAGAGAGAGACTGAGCGTTCTTGCCCTTATTCCAGTAGAATTTCCCATTGGCTTTTCCAGAGTGTGTGCGTGCGTATGTGAATCAGAGAGAGGGAGAGAATAGATAAGGGCTGCCTAGAGCTACCTTTTGCACCCATGAGTGTCGTCACCCCCCCCCCCCCGGTGCTTATCGAGCAAGGGTTTGAAAAGCAACCAATAAAGACTACATCCGCACTAAAATGGGTCGATTAAACACTTTGCTTAGAATCACTAGGAGATATACCACACTATGCATCAGAAGGGATGTATAATGGTGCAATAATATTTTTAACCTTAAAACCCCGGAGCAGCGTATTGCTTCTCCGCTAGAAATGCATAACTATATTTTCTGTAGTAGAAAGCAGAACAAAAAATATAATGTTAATATAATGTTACACACCTGAAGCTATTAACAGTGAAGCAATATTACCCACCAATATCACAAAGCATGTGAGAAATAATATCTCCACTTCAATAAAATAAAATTGTGCTCATTACACATCCCTTTTTAACGCGTTTCAGCAGCTTATCTCTGCCATTTTCAAGGAAAACTGACCCTCAGAAACCTTGCTGCAAACCCTTATAAGTTTACGTCACTCACACTGACAACATATGTGATGACGTCACCACTCACCACTGAACTCAAATTTAGTAACAGAATCAATAGATGGTATTTCAAAATTCATAACATGGCCCTTATTTTTAAAAATGAATAATTTTTCGCAAACAATCAAATCAATGGGCCCAATTGCTTTAATAATTTAACCTCTGGATTTATTTCATGATTAAATGAGCAAAAATGATCTCCCACAGCTGATTTCTCCAACTGTTTAGGTATATTTGATGTTTCTAAAATGTTGTATTCTAGTTTCCAGATGACGTTTTGTTTTGCCAATGTAAACCTTATCGCAGTCCAGACGGTCAACTTGATAAATGCCAGAGTAAGCAACTCAATTTTATTGAAGTGAAGTTATTAGTCTCTACATACTTTGAAATATTGGTGGATTGATCTAATAGTTGATTTGGGCCTACATGGCATCCCCTAGATGTGCAGATACGAAGGAAAACATACGTCGCAAGCAGGACCGGCGTTGAAGCTCAGCCTACCTCACGTGACTAGCAAGAATCAGAGTGGCAGTACCAAAGGGCTGTTCTCTACAGTCTTCGAGAAATATCTGGCTGCGTCATCGCCTGCTCGTTTGTACGAGTCCAGAAAGGTCCGTGAGACGTCATTCCCGCTACATAAGGAGGCCAGAAAACAGAAGAGAGTGCATGTACAGTTACGGACACGAGTCGGTCAGTGTGCCAGTGAGTGTGGGACAGCTGCGCGGATGTTGGTACATTAGTAAGAAGATTCAAGAAACGTCGAATGATTATAACATCGTAGTTAATATATGAGAGACAGAGAAAGTGAAGAAAGACACTAAAAGGGCCGAGTAAGGGTTATGAGAAATAAACAGCTGTGAATCGTGATAGAATGAAAGACTCTAGACTGTTAACGACGAAAAGAAAACTATATTTGTGATAAAAGTTTAGAAGACATGTGATAGAAAAGTAACTGGCCTGAGTTTGTAATTTTGTTACAGTGGTGTCAGAAGTGGGATTCGTCAAATTGTATTTTTGTTACATTACTATATGCTGTGGTATGCTTGGGTTTCTCGCATATCGGACATGACGTGATTTGTTTACATCAAGTTGGATTCTGGTAGAAAAGTGATAATATAATTTAAAGACATTTTAGGTTTATGGTAATGTTTTCTTCCGGCGCATCAAGAATTCAGCTAAAATATTTTGCCATCTTACAGCATCATTTGCTCTGCGTGTGCCTTTAAACGCAGCGATCGACCGAGTTTCGATTCTAGTACGTCCGCATGTGTGTGTGTGTGTGTGTGTGTGTGTGTGTGTGTGTGTGTGTGTGTGTGTGTGTGTGTGTGTGTGTGTGTGTGTGTGTGTCTGTGTGGCAGTGGTGTGAGGAGTAAACGGAGAGTGGACTGAGAGCATAGCTGCCAGCAAGGGCGTTTGGGAGCTATAGAGTTATCAGACACTTTTCCCAGAGACGGATGAAAGAATGGTAGGATGGGTTTGACGATGGATCGATGCGGCACAGTCATTGCATGAAAGAAAACATTTGGTAGTTCTTTTATCGCCTGCCTGTGTGTACGTGAAGGGTCGGGAGAGTATCAGGTGAAGAAAAGAGGTGTGGAAATGTAGAGGAAAGACGTTACCCAGGCTAACGCGGCGATACTACCTACAACCTGGCTCGAGGTGCCACGGAATCCCATTCTGCTGCCTCCTTTCACCGCCTGCCATTTCCACCACTTCTTTGCGTATCTTTTCTCTGAGGTTTATCCTCCTTTTTCCTCTCTACTGAATTTCCCTTTCTTAGCAAACCGAGGGAAGCACCCCTAGGACAAGTTTAGTTAAGGATCTTCACCACGTCCGGATTCCGATGGAACGAAGGTGTACTGGGTCCGGGTGCGGGTGTATTTCGAACAAGTAGAATTGAGAATAAGAGAAAGCAAGTTGAACGATTTCGGAATCCGCGGCTCAACTTGGTTTGAGATGGGTAATGGGGAGTGGTTCTGGAAGTTGGGATTTTGCCTTGAGAGAATGGTAGAGCGCCACAAACCACACTCCCTCACTCTCTCGTGGAGCATCCGACAGGGCGTCGAGTAGAGTTGAGTCGTCTAACACTTGTAATTTACGGCATCCATAGTGACAGAACTCATTTCAGAAATGCAGGGGGTGATATTGGAGCATGTCCGTCGGTTTGTATGGCGAAGGAGATTGCTTGATGTTTCGTTTGGATGGTAGCAAGAGAAAGAATAAAATGGAGCTTCTGTTGCTTTCAGATTCCACCTCGTAGGAAGAGTTGCTGTTTTCTCTTATGAAAATTTCAATCTTGGTAATGTTTACTTCCTTATTTATTTTATATGTACTCTTTATTTACCAAAGACTATACAGTATAGTTGTGGCAATAATTAAATGTCACACCCCCTAAGTTGATTACATAGTTTTTGTCATGTTGCAGCGTCCAAACCGTGCATTTCCGGACAGGAGTTCCTATTTGAAAACCCATCAGTTTGCCATTTTTTTTAAAGTATATAGGTAAGAGCTTCCCCTCTTCCCTTATTACATCCCTTCTAATATGTGCTTGCCAGAAGCATTACTAACGAAAACGTCGAATGGCATTTTGTTCCTTGATCAGCCGATTTCGAAAAAAGAAATGGTTTTTGATCCAAATTGGATGCGTAATTCCACAAGAATGTACGAAAATAACAGTTTGTTACTTGTAAGATGCGTAGAGGAACTTACTCCTGACATAGCTTCGGTAGTAATTATGGGACATCACACAGGGTTTCGAAATAATTATTCACTTAAAAGACGTGAAGGAATACAACGAGCAGCTCCTTCAGACGTGTAGCTTGTCGACAACGATGTGTTGAGCTTTGTTAGGGAATTGATCCTGTGGATGTAAACAGGTCGGGCGCTTTCGCTTTTGTGAAATGTTTTGGGAGCTAACGCTTGTGGTTGGCCTACACTCGCGCTGGAAACACTGAAGGACAAAGGACGGTATCTGTTTATGGTCTCAAGAAGCACAGTTGGGAAGTTTGTTTATGTACTGAGCTAGGGAATGTGACACCCACACAGTGACTTAACCTCGTAATATTTACATCGTTGAACTAAAAGAATGTAACTCCTATATAGTTTGAGCAAGTAGTACTCAAGCTAATAATTTCAGCATTTTATTTTGTTATTTAATAACTGCTATTCTCCCTAATTGGTTATAGGATACTTGATATGGGTACTTAATACATACCAGTAAATCTATCGCATGCTATCATCCAGAGTCGATATCGAACCTTCAACCTTCGGCGCAGAATGCGAAGGCTTAGCCAAGCACACCGTCCAGGGTGAAGTGGAAGTCTAGCCATGACACTGTGAACTTTCCATGGGTATAAAAGTATAAAAGAACACGAAGGATTATTGTGTTAGATCGCGTTTGAAAGGTGAAAAAGAAATTCTCTAATCGTGTTTCCAGCTTTGGTGCACGAGGATACACATTTTTCCTCAATGCTAGCAAACCGAAAAGGGGAACCACTATGACTCCTTGAGATTGCTTCCCTTCTTCCAATCATCTTCACTCGGTTCATTTCCTGCAACTGAGTGCAATAGCATAACCTGATTTCCGGTTTCAAATCTTGTTTACTGTATTTGTTTCCCCTGCCTATTTGGAAAAGAGGGAAAGCAGCCAATGGTACAGTCCGGAACTCCTACCAAGTGGCACGTGTTATGAAGAGCAATAGGAACAACTTGTACAAGAATCACTTGACTTGAGAGTCTATGTTCAAGACATAAATTTAAGATTCAGTGTGCGTTAAGCTATTTTTAAATATCATAACACCTGTTTTATTCTCGCTTTAGGATTAAAGTTAGGATTATACAACGTAGGGGGACACCTCGCACACTCAGACATACATAGTTCCATTGCGTCTGTCACCTCCAGAGGGAAGGGACGAGGTGAAGAAATCACAGGAGGTTAGTGGCCACAGTGACACCCAGAAATCCCTAACAATTTCCAACAGCCAGATAAACACGACCTCGTGAGTGTTGTTCGAAAAACAAACAGACTGCACGAGGGATGGGGTTGTTTGACGTCACTGGATGAAGTTCAGTAACAATTCAACTTAAATTTCCTCTTCTCCAGGTTTAATGCTTAAATATCCCTGTGCCCACGTATCATACTAAATAGGACAGTTCAAACGTATTCAGCAGCCATGTCCAGGCTTAGTTCTCTAGAACAGCCCACAAGCAACCACTGCCAGTACGCTAGCAATGACCTTCGGACCGGCAATAATAACCCTTAAGGCTATGTAAGCTTATCCTTTTAAGCGCTTTTTTTTTCATTCTACTGTTCTGCCACTACCATAGTGGTTTCCCCGTGTCACTTAGGCGAATCCTGTGGTGCACTATTTCATACCACGGTTTCCTTACCATCATTTACTTGTCATCTTTCAGGCGTGTAGTGTTGACAGTGCCGGGCAGATGGCGCTGATGATTGCGCATGGTAACTGCTGTTCTCGGCGCTAGGTGGCACTTGGCCAGCCCTTATCCTCGTTCGGGGGGGCGAGGATGATCAGTACGATACCGGACCTACGGTGTGATGACTGCTTGGCGGGGCCTGGCACCGGGATGAAGAGGTCTCAGCACCTGTTAGAGACTTCCGCGCGTGCCTGTGGCCTCTCTAGCTGCTATTCTGCGTGGCACCTTTGGTTCCCTCATTTCCTCCTTGCCTCCTGGGGGTTGGTAGCCACAATAGATCTGTGTAGAGCGAAGTGAGCGAGGTATTCCCTGTGACTTTACCCATTACCCTTTTACCACTACCATTAATGGTTGTTCTCTGAAATATCATCATTTTTATCTTATAAAACAAAATATATTTTTAATGTTGTAACGCTCCCTAGTTATAGGCAACCAGATGAAAGGATCAACACATAATTGAATGCTTGGCCACAGAGAAAGCGTATCATGTACATGAATTGTATTTTTTACATGGAAACTATTGCAAACCACAGTCATGTTGTGTACCAAAGCACAGTGGGGTGTGACGTCACACACCTATGCCAATGCAATGTGTCCGCTGTCAACTTCCCATAATCTGTACACCACTGCAGCTTGTCCTTTGGAGGGAGGTGCTCTAATCAGTGGTCTTAAAATAATATCAAATGTTATGTAGTCACACTTCAAGATTAACAGACAGTGTCTTCAGTTTTCCACTTGGAAACCAGCAGGAGAAGTTCAGTGGGTTATTTTATACAAACATTTCATGTCACCACCTGCGATCTTTCACCCCATAAACCGACTGTCGCTTAGGAATTGGAAGGGCGGAATTATCCTGAGAAAGCTCGGCTGTGTATGTGTGGTTTTAATGAAAGATTATAAGGATTACATCTAAAGCCCAGAAATGTGGAGAGGTGGCAGATGTGGATTTCGCAGACAATGACGCTAGATAGATCTTATCCTGAGAAATGTTGCACCTACTCTGGAAGAGTATTAGTTAGAACTCAAGTAATGACGTCAAACAACTTTGTAGCTTTACTTACATATTCACAGACGTTAAAATCCACATTACTTTCAGACCATATGCAAACACTTATCGGAAGCAGAATTGGTCTTATATAACAGCCGTATAAGTATACCTTTAAAGGATACGCTAATCGTAAACTCTTCCAACAGGAAATATTAAAATATCTCTGATTTTGAGTAAGTTTTGTGTTCACCCTCAACATAGAAGCCTAAATTTAATCCCAAAGGTGGTACCAATGTTTGAGATGTATACTTCAAACATCTTTAACATGATTATTTTGTGGTTGTTTGTTGTGAATGTGATAAAGTTTTAAAAACCTCTTAGATCATTCTCTGCAGAATACATTATTTCAGGAATAAACTGAGCCTATCATTCATCGTTTAAAATGCCGGTGTTCAAGAATACTTTTCATTGCAGACTGCATCATTCCATGATGAAAGTGCGTAGAAGTTGTTTGTAACGGAGTCAACCAACTCAATTACGTGATCCTAAAGTAGAAAAGGGCTGTTCAGGGAAGCACAAGTTCTAAGCCATACAACCAAAGGCACAAAGGTCCATTAGTTCTTAGCTAACAGTCACCTCACCTTTGTACTTGCCTCACTTACTTCATTCATTTGAGAGTTCCCATCTGAGAGTCGGGAGTAAGGAGAGACTTGCTTGCTGACGTCACAGAGTATTCAGTTGGCTGTCAGGGCTAAGCTGCTTCACACCACATACCAGGCCAGCGAGCAAACAAAGGCGGTCAAGATCAGGCCGACTGTTTATGTATACATGACTAAAAACAATGAACGGCACAACCAAAAGGGTTTTTTTTCCAGAGCCTTCGAGAAAGAGTTACGTCTTCACCGGTGTGTCTGTAAAAGTTCGCAAAAGGTCCATGTGACGTTATCCCCGCTAGAGAAGGAGGCGAGGGAAAAGTATAGTGACAGTTATAGACATGAGTCGGTCAGTGTGTCAGACAGCGTCGTAAATAGTCTAAATGAAGGACGAATAATTGTATCGTCGGGGTTAGTACTTGAAAGACAGGGAAAGTGAAGAAAGACAATGAAAGGATTGAGTCAACAAGACAAGAAGAAAACAATTGTGTACTGTAACATCAGGAATGTGTGGATTGTGGTAAGTTCTACACTACTGTGTTTTGGTGCAAAAGTTTAGAAGGAAAATAGAGAAAAAAGTAATTGGAGTGATTTTGTCATGTTTTGTCACAATGGTGTCAGGACTGGGATTTTCTGAATTGTCATTTTCTTACAATATTATTTCGCCAAAGGAAACTGTCAGGCTGGCACTACTAAAGAAGCCAGTGTATAATGTAACTGCTTTTTAAATGACAGTCCAAAGTTTATATAAAATGCATTCCGCTGTAAGTTTTTTTTATTTATTGTTTTTTACGTCGTCACACAGGTTTGTGGCCTTCACAAATAAAGCATGTATCCATAAAAATGTCCCAAGTTTCGTGGCACTTCGTTTGGCGATGCTATTTGTTGCATCGTAGCACCCCAAAGCTGTGTATATGGAATCGGGACGACCCAAAGAGAGTTGCAACACAGATTTGCTATTAAACCTTTACACACAGCTCACTTGATCTTATTACCCAGCGATGAATGAATCGCACTCACAGTGAAGTTATTTATGATCATGGAAAGCAAGGCAGAAGAACTAGCTGTTTGATATTCAGAGTAAGGCTGCCTAACGCATCATTCCGCATATCCAACATGAAAGCCGTGTGGTCTGGCGAACTAAATCCAGGTGTGTTTAAATGCCTCTCAAACTTCAATAGCTCAATACGCTACTTTGACAGCTAAACCAATAAACCGAATTACATTCATAATGGCGTTATGATTGCTCAGGGGTACATATATTATTACGCATTACTCTTTCGCAACGATTGGCATTAATGTTTCATGGTCCATGCTTCTTGCCATGCGCAAATCATATGTTTACCTCATCGCTCGATTTAGCGTACAGTCTGCTTCGAGCTCCATCTATTAACAAGTACCTGAATTTCACTAAGCAGAATATGTTTTGGTATCTCTATAAAGTAAGCGAACCTATCTTAATATGCTTTAACATGAACAAAATGTAATCGAACAATGTTACCAAATTTATGGTAACCCATCTGTGAAAAAATGGGCAAAAATGACAAAATTTTTCATTTCTGGCTTGTTATACCATAAATAAGTTTAAACCTTTGGCTTTCATTGCCATGCTTTTGTTTACTCATCTGCGTCCTTTAAATGACTTCACCGAGGGTTTTAAATGGCCATGTGCTAGGTGGCATGTCAGTTTAATTGCACAGAAACACTCGAAGCAAGGTAAGTAGAGTGCACTCGAAGTGCTTGCAGTTTTTCCGACTCAATATCTATTCAGTTTGAGTTTGAATTACGCGGTTTCTTGTGACAAATTAGCTGAAATATGTTGGCTAACCTGAGAATCATCTATAGGAGAGCTATCTGTTGGGCAAATTCCAAAGTTCTTTGGTTTATCTTGAGGGAAAATGTGCTTACCTCATGGTGCTTTGTGAAGAAATGCCCAAAGGAAAAATTGGTGTAATATTTGAAATTAGTGAATACAATATGGGTTATGAAGTTTCACAGCATGTAAAGTATGAGATTCAGGGTAGAAATTTCAATGTAATTAGGGGGAAATTAAGTAAAATTAGGGACAAGTGTCGTCTGAAGGATAGTGCTAGGCATTCAGAAAGGGGCTATAAAACTGCTAGGAAGCGACTGAAATTTGGGGGAAAAAACAGCTAAAAGGACCTCTGAGGGTCCCACATATGGTGCAGGCCAGTTTTAATCAAGTACATTTGTATTATATAGTTGCTAAACTTTAACTCCATTTTTCTCCGCTTATGATTTCCTGACACATGATTATGTACAAAATGCTCCTTGGTGCATAGTTTTGCAGATACGTTCTTTAAACTTGGTACACATATTGTTCAAAGTATAAGAGTTAAAACATGGCTCTAAATTTTTGCTGTACCTTAATACAAAGGTTTTTATTTCAAAAAGGAATTTGTAAAATTGGTAAAATTCTCAGAAATTGGATTATGCAATTTTCAATTTTTTTTCTCCCAAACAAAATAAATTACTAAAAAAACACCAGCCAAATATTGTAGCACTATTTGTCATTGATTAGCTGTAGAAGCTGGAATGTTCTTTGTTGAAAAGTATGCACCGAGGAGCATTTTTCACATAAGCTTACAAAAATTTAAGGAAAATATTTAAAAAACTATTCAAGATATAAAGTTAAAACTCATATTGTTTTAACTCTGAGAAACAAGCCTATCCCCAAAATTTGAGAATTGGACGAAAAATGGCAATTTTTCAAATTTCACAGATGGGTTACCTTAAGGACAATTAGTGCTTGCATGTTTGGAGAAACACCAATGCTTGCACCAAACGCAGAAACACACTAGTCCCATTTGCACTTTCTGATAAGCTTGCAAGCTCTGCTCAATCTTCACAGTATCCCTGTGTCCTTTCTTTTATGGTAAATGGTGTCATAAAAGCATGAGCAGCACAACTCAGTCCACAGAAATACATGAACATTTGCATTCTAATTTGTAAGAATAATTTCCAAAGGCCGGAGAGATGTCCGTTCACGCGCGATACAGGTTAGCTGAACGCAGAGTATAAATGACGTCAGAAGTACAGCAAGGTCATGAAATGTGCAAACAACTGCCACTAGAAGCAAGAATCGAAAACAGCATAACGTAGTACTCTGCGAACTAGTGAAGTATTGCCTTGCAAGTGTATGCAGACGCCAATAATTACATTGTAACTGTAAAGTCTCTGATATCGCAAAAACTATCAGAACATCTTCAGTTCATATTACACAATTTTGCAGCGTTGCCCAAAGCTATTAAACAATTAGAAAAATTAGTTTGGAAATGTCCAAGAGCACAAGTATAATAGAAGACTTAGCTAATTTAATTAATAGGATACATCGTGTGCCAGGTATCCAAAGGGTGAAAGATAAATTCCAGAAAGTTCTAAACAAAAATATTGGTTATCAAGCTATTTGTGAAGTTTTGTAAACACGCCAGACGACAGAGTGGAACTCTTTACATTTGCACCTCTGACATCGTGTAACGTAGAAAGACGCTTTTCACGGTTTAAAAACTGCTTCAGTGATAGGCATCGAAATTTCACGTTTAATAATTCACGAACGTACTTTGTAACCCGGTATAATATACTCTGCGATGATGTTATAGTTAATAAATAGTAGTATGTATAAGAGTTTAAGTGCAATTCCAGAATGCATTGTTTATAAAGCTTGTAGGTTGTGTTGCAGTGAGGCGGTTTTCATGGGCAGGCTGTACCTACCTGCAGTTGTTTACATGCGCGAGCAATAACAATGAAGTCCATGTGCAGTACATCTGTGGAAAAACGCACACGCCTCCGACCTTTAATAATTTACGTTTTTATTCACTTTTCCCCGCCTTGGTATCCACGCACTCTTAACTTTCCTGGTATGGTTCTTGTTCAGAGGCTTCACCACAGTGGAATCACCTCTCGTGACACCCTCCACAAGAAAAAAAAGAAGGAAGATAGCGAAGCAGTTATAAGTGTTTATTTATTGCATCATCAGAGTTAGTGTTTGAGAGACATAGTAGGTGAAGAAAGACAGTGAAAGGTGAGTCAAGTTTACGAGAAGAAAACAGTTGTTAGTTGTAATATAATGAAAGACTGTAGACTGTGTTAACGTCAGTAAAAGAGAACTGTTTTGTTTTGCAAAAGTTAGCGCGAAAAAGTAATCACATGGTGTCAGAAGTGGGATTCCTAAAACTGTCATTTTGTTAGAATACATTTTATATTTCGTGTCAGGCAACAAAAGTGCATGATAGCATATCTACTTTAAGTGATAATAGGCATGGATTATGGAACAGAACAAATTGAATATAGAAACAATAGAGACGCAAATAAGGCATGCGGAGTAAAGAAAAAGTGAATGGAGGCACAGAAAATAAAATACAATGTAACTAGAAATTTAGGAGAAATGACAACAAACTCCCTTGCAGGCATTAGAAAATATTGTTTAAACACATTTCACATTTTCGCTTACGGCTATGTTTTTGTTCCAGGCTCATGACGATTGTAAATTAATGCATAATTTAATTTATGTCAACGCTAAATGAAACATTCTAACTGTGATTTGCGACGGAGTGTCTCTGAATTTTGTTTATGTTTGTTTAACATTACCAGGATATCCAGAACAAACAGCAATGTAACATTTATTGTCACTCAGATTAGCTAACAGTTTTGCCCACGCTATTTCCCCTTAGAGCGCGGACCTGTGTCATGCAGAATAGAATAAGCACGTAATGGATATGAAGAGAGGGCAGCGTGGAAATGGGACGCAGGGGACGTATTAATTTTGTTAATGTGATGAGCAAGAGGGTGCAGGATGCATAAACTCGCACCTGTGAGGAGGGTCTTGCTTTCAATAATGGAATGCATAAGAATGCGTCTAAGATTGCAACCTCTTTATGTAATGACTTTATGGAGCGAAATATCGCTGCTTAGACTGGATTTGAACTCATGAGATACCTGCATTTCCCAAGTCTTCTCTCACCTCAAGTAAAACTGCATGCCAGCATTAGTCACGGCATATTATACCACGCGAGTTAGCTGCCCCGTATTTTATACTCAAACATAAAAACATCAGCCTCTACGCACACAATTCGTAAGCAATCCCTGTGCTGTAGAGATGGTTCAAATACTCTGTACGTATTATTTTTTTATTCCGTGTAATATTCACAAATAACATTAGTTGAATAATTGTGTTTAAGGGACACTGGGAGTAAAATTTGAAAGTTCCACATTTCTTGATAAATTTTTCTGAAATGTTAACTGTGTATATATTTATATGATAATAGGAGGTTCATTAAAATTGGATAATTCGTTTAGGATATATAAATTATTTTATGAATTTAATAGGCACATTTTCAAAATAGAGCTCGCGTCTATTGACTTTTCAAACATCATTTATATTGGCAGAACTGATACTCTAAAACATGGGTAACAATTGTATGAAGAGATATTTCAAATACGTTTGCTCATTATGCTGTACATATTTTTTTAATGACTAAGAAAATTTAATCTTAAGAATTATTGATTTTTTTCATACAAAAAAAGTTTTTGGGATTCATGTTAATGATAACATCAATATTGAATCATAGTTTTGTTTAGCTGCTATTTATGAATACTTTTGGAAATTTTCATTGAATTTGAATGCTAGCTTAGGATATTTAAGAATATTTTGGGACTAGTTTATAGGAGAATATTATTTTGAGAAAACTTATATCTTAATTAACACATTAACAATTCGAGAAACATTAGTGCGAGCAACACAACGGACCGTTAATATATTTATTAGTATTCTGCAAAAAATGAGTGTGCAAAAATGAAGCTTCTAGCTTAAATCCTATAGAAAATATAAATCTTATTCATTTCTCCCATTCATTGCACTTAAATGAGACTCCGGTTAGTATATTAGAAGTCCAATTATAAACATTCCTTTGTAATTTCACCTAAATGGCAATTCTGGGGGACGTATCTAGACATATCGTTTATGGTGGCAATAAATATATGATTCATTCTATCACTGGATAGACATTTAGTGCCAGGCGTGTTATATATGCAGCAGGAAAGCCATCAAATCTTCGACTATCACACATGTAAATTATACCCAGAGTTAGCCTTATGCATTTGCAACGGAGGTTTTGTGCTCAAGATATAAAAATTGGGATATAGCGTGTTCCGTGTTCTCTGAAGCATATTGCATTTCTAACATTTCTATAATAATTGTATTACTAATTATTAGTATAACATTTAAGAGCTACTGTACGAGTATCAGTGCAAAATACATAAATTAATATACATATTAAAGTTCTGCGAGCAGCTCTTTGAGACGTGAACTGTGTCGACAACGTTGCGTTGAGGTTGGTTAGGGAATTGACCTGGTTTATGCATGTAGACAGATCGGGCACTTTCGCTTTTTGTGTAATACTTTGGGAGCTAACGCTTGTGATTGGCCTACACTCGCACGGGATACATAGAAGTACAAGGCAGGGTATCTGTTTATGTTCTAAAGACGCACTGTTAGGAAGTTTATTTATGTACTGAACTAGGGAAAGTGACACCCACACAATCTGCAGTGTTACCAGCTTGTTTTCGACAAAACTAAAATATCTCCGTAGGAAATGGTCAGAGACAAAAACGTAAGATACAAATTGTGTTCCAAATACCTAGATGTACCACTGGTATAAATTAATGTAATGACTTCCCTTCCACCAGGTATATGTATATGTTGCTGGTTTGGCATATGGTTGTATCATAACCTGTGCTTTCTGGTTATTGATTTCAAGGCCTATGTCTTCTGATGCTGCTTTGAGTTCTGCGATCAATTCTTGTATACCCCTCTTACTAATAGGCAAATATCGTCAGCATATACTACTACTTGTGTGGTGTGATATTCAAGGTCACCTTGGTGTTCACTGATAACTTTGTGATACCATAATCTAGAACTAAATTAAATAATTATGGGGTCAGCTCATTACCCTTTTTAAGTCCTCGTTCTATTTTAAAGGGTTTTGTGAGGGCGTTCTGTGCCTTCCGGCCGCCCAAGTGAAATATTTCAATACTCTTCCCCTTTCGCAGTTCACCTAGGCCTCATAAGATGTTTGAATGACTGCTCTGATTTTTCAACATTTCAGAATTAATTTATGCACACCTAGTATTGGTCTTTTCTGTAACACTTAAAATTTTCATATAATTATATTTAACCTATACTTATCTGAACTTAATTCATAGACGGTAGAATCTGGTTACCAAACGGAGATGCTAAATAGGAGTAAATTATGGATTCCTTTTATAAAGGTAAAGTTTTGTAAAAACTATTAACTGTTTAACCATAGATAATTACCAATGAGTGTACTAAACATTTGAACGATGAGCAGTGATATAAACACGCCCTGCTGTTTTTCGCAACTGTTGAGATTTGCAAAATTAAACAAATAGCTGTAGCAGGTCAATCAATAAAAGTTATGCACATTTTATGAGCTGGTGAACCAAGCTGTCATTCTTTCGTATAATTTGATGTATGTAGTGATATGGGAATAATTTCCACACCGGTAATTGATTTGGCTTTAATATGAGCATTGTAACATATCCTATGTAGGCTATAACAGAAATAAGGACCTTTTACTCACTGGTGATGCAGGCTATAGCTATAATCAAGCCATATTGGGGTCTCTCACGACTTGCTTCAAAGAATAACAATAAAATATGGCATTGTTAGCCACATACCGAATGGAAATACTTTAAACAACTAATGTTGTAAGTTATCAGACGTATGGCACGATAGACAAATTTCGATGCTCACGTGATATGTAATTTCCATAAGTGGTCCTTTCCTCGCTGTAGTGTTTTCTCTTCCATAACGGTTCCACCTATCTAACACAAAAACCCAGCCAGCCCTAACCTAGCTATTTGCTTGAAGCAAATTCTAAGAAACAAAAATGAACTAACTTGAAAGAGAACCGTTATTTGTGTGTATAAATCAAACAATAACTTCGCTAAAATTAAAATAAATAAGTTACAAATGCAAATGTTGAATTAATCAGACGTTCAAAATGCTGCCAATTTGCAATGTTGAAACCTGAAAGTCACAGAAAAACTTAAGTTTGGTTTATAAGACATTGTAATATACCGATAAAACAAGTGACAGCTTGTAACAACCCTTAGCGCAACAGAACTTCGTGGGCCAAGGCTTACCGCCCGGTCACTGCGTCTCCCACCTCTGCCTACTACAGGCGCAATGAGTGGAGTGCAGAACTGGAAGATGGGACGTGGTCAGCGCCCCAATGCCTCCGGAACGGTTGCGCGGCCTAGGGTCGCTACTTCTTTATCAAGTAGCTCCTCAGTTGGCCCCACAGGGACCTAACGAGGCTGAGTGCACACCGTGCCAGACCTAACAGCAGGGGATAAATCCCTGGGATCGAACCCGGGTCCTCCGCGGCGCGCTACGACTTCACTACGGAGCGTTCAACAGTTTGTACTACATTAACAAGATCTTTGATATGATATGCAAAATAATCATGTGTCCTTTAAAAAGTTTCTATGGCGTCAAATGTTGCAGAAAAAATTTATTATAAGAAATGAAAACGCCAGTTGCTGCAAATCGCATATTATTTGTCTTCGTCACTATTGCAGAAACCCGGAGCAACACAACTTAACCGTCAAATCGAGTCACAACTGAACTGTGAGTAGCGGATTACAACTCACGCTGAACTACACTTGGCACGGTTCACTGCCGCTGTCCGCTGAACGTTAAACTTTAACTGTCCAACTGTCTCGGCCCCTAAATGTTCTCTGGGCACTAGCGAGCCCCTTATATTAGTCCCAGTGCACGGTGGAAGTTTCTCGAAAACGAAGCTTCTGGACTCTATCGAAAAGAACTCTCTCGAGTCGCAATACCCGCATACAATGTCCGTTGTGTTGATCGGCTAAGGAACTATATGGAGTTTTAAAACACGCTGTATGCATTTATAGTGCTACACTTATTTTAGAGAATTTAAACTGGGTTCTAAGCGAGGGTCGCATCTCCAGCCTCCTTTTAAATCGAACTGTGGTCTTATCAAACTTCAGTGATATCACTGAACTTTTTAAACATAAGCCTGGCAAGACCAAGATGAAGATTTCACAGATTTAGAACGATTCCATGATAAAGATCTATATTATTATGACATTGGAATGTATTGATGTTAGTCTCAGCAGACCGAGCGGGATGGCTCAGGCGGTAACGTCTGTGGTCCGCGTTCGGGAGATCGCGGGTTTGATCCCGTGGCCAGGCTCTCTGACACGGGTTTTTCCGAGGTTTCCCCATGTCACTTAGGCGGATGCTGGGGTGCATTATTTCATATCACGGTTTGCTTTCCATCGTTTCCTTTCATTCCATTTGCTTCTCATATTTCAGGTGTACTTTCAGGCGTGTAGTGTTGGCAGTGCCGGGCAGATGGAGCGGATGATTGCGCATAGTAACTGCTGTTCCCGGCGCTAGGTGGCGTTTGGTCGACCTTGTCAACCGCCGGGGGGGGGGGGTGCTCAGTGCGACACCGGAACTGCGGTGTGATGGCTGCTTGGCCGGGTCTGGTGCCGGGATGAAGAGATATCAGCACTTGTTATGAACTTCTGCGCGCCTCTGTGGCCTGTCTAGCTGCGACCCTCATTTCATCCGTGCCTCCTGGGGGTGGTAGTCACAATAGATCTGTGTAGGTCGAATTGAGCGAATTCTCCCCTCTGTGTCTGTACCCTTTACCCTTTTAGTCTCAGCAGATTGAAACACTGAGTGAATTTTCAAGCTCTATTCTCAGAAGTACAGTTGTTAGATACATCGGCACCATTTTCTGAGAAACTCTTCAGGTAAAACAGCTGAAATTTTACACACGTATGTTAAACATATGAATAAACATTTCCCATTACTGCCATAATTGTATAGTGATACAGTAGAGTTTAGAGCCACAAAACAGGAAAAAATATAGGAAATTCAACTTTTTAAAAGTTGAAATGAAAATATTTTTTCCAATGAAGTTACGTCACAGCTTTTAGTGTTACATATAGTTAAACATATGTATTTAAAATGTGCATTAAAATTTGGGATTTAATCATGCGGAACGTCTGCTTAGAATGTTCAACAACGCTTAATGTAGTTTTGCAAATTTGACATTTTGTATAAAATCAAACAAATGGGGAATAATGTAAACTAAAAGCCACAATATTTCCATAATTCGTGTACATAACCTGTAAAAATACTCAGAAATTGTTATTCAGTGGTCGGTACTATACCTGCATATGCTCAGAGTAACACGTTCACTTAAACGTGCAATAGTTCTAATTGGCCCTTGTATTGATTGGCCACGTGGTAGGTTAGTTCTAGGAAGTTTAACTTCCCTAGAGTATCTTAGGATCCCAAACAATAAGGCTTAATCTGATTGATATATGGCGTAATACGACTGCTTTCTAGTGTTCGTCAAATAATCTCTTTCGCCTTCATTGACGAGAGGTAATTGGATGACCTTTCGATGTGAATTCTCCCAGGGGGAATCTAATCATCTTTTTTACAGAGACAGCCCAACTAAAGGGCACTATTAGAAATCTTTAGACTTTTATCCTAATACATGTATGCAATTAGGTGTTACAAAATACTGTCTACATCATTATAAGCCAGAAATTATTGGCATAAAGACGTTCAGTCCCAATTTATTTGGTTGTATAATATTTTTTCCAAATTTGACGTCATGTGAAAATAAACGGTAATTACTAACTGCCAGAGGCCTGTACGTTTTTCCATAGGTACTGTTATCGCTCGCGCATGTAAAAACTGTAGGTAGGTACAGCTTGAGCATGAAAACTGCCTCACTGGAGCACAACCTACAAGCATCATAAACCGTGCATTCTGGAATTGCACTGAAACACTTATATTACTGCTATGATATCATCACAGAGTGCATTTCACTGGGTTACAATGTGCATTCGTAAATTATTAAATGTGAAATTTCGACACCTATAACTGAAGCAGTTTCTAAATAGTGGAAAAATTCTTTCTACGTCACACGATGTCAGACGTGCAAATGTAAAGAATTCCACTCGTTTGTCTGGCGTGCTTTCCTTCTTATTCATTTTCAAAGTCCCACACATAACCTGCATACCAATATTTTTGTTTAGAACTTTCTGGAATTTAGCTCTCCCTTTTGCGATACCTGGTTATGTGAGGGATTTGAAATTCTGATCCGCAAACTTTTTGTGTGACGAAAAGTGGTGGGGGTAAATGCTGTGTCGGATAGAGTGGGAGCAGTGTCTCGCTTGCCTTCGGGTATCGGAGAAGAGTGAGAAATGCTCTTCTCGCTTTCATTCATTCTTGTTGTCCGTAGTTGCGTGCACTGCGTTCAGGCGGCATGGCGATCACTGAAAACAGCTGTTGGTTGTCAACAGAGCATCCGTTGAAATACGTGTGTAGAACCAACGTATTTCGAGTATTGTTTAACTCATTTTAGTTATCATAAACCGATAATTTCTCTTCTTAAGAACGAAGATGGTACGCAGAGACACACATGTATATAATTTTATGGAAATAAATGAATGGTAAACGCAATCTATGCTATCCAAAAGTGATTGATGAAGAATTAAAATGTTTCCCTGTAATACAAAAGTTTCACTTCTATCCTGTGTCTTTACGACACAATTCCAACAAGCAGGTAGTCCACCTTGCTAATTCGGCTGCAGTGACCTTGTTCGCTAAACGCTGAATGTTTACAGCCAGATTTCAGTTTGCAGGCTTGTATTCCATGTATTACATCTGCCGTTTAGCATGTTAGCTCTGATGAGTCGTATAGTATTTTGTAGAATTAGTACACAAATCGATTAACTTCAATGGGTCTGAAAATATGTATAATAAACATGGATAGTCTTTGTATAAATCGCGCGTTTTAAAACTGTATGCGCATCCCAAATACAGACAATGCGGCTTAAGTCGTAGATACCTATCATGGCAATGATAGACATATCCCAGGGCATACAGACGTGGCGGCGGCGACGATGGTGGTGGTGGTGGTAGCGGTGGTGGTGGCGGCGGCGGCGGTGACGGTGGTGGCGACGGTGGTGGTGGTGGTAGTGGTGGTGGTGGTGGCGGCGGCGGTGGTGGCGACGGTGGTGGTGGTGGTAGTGGTGGTGGTGGTGGTGGTAGTGGTGGTGGTGGTGGTAGCGGTGGTGGTGGCGGCGGCGGCGGTGACGGTGGTGGCGACGGTGGTGGTGGTGGTAGTGGTGGTGGTGGCGGTGACGGTGGTGGCGACGGTGGTGGTGGTAGTGGTGGTGGTGGTGGTAGTGGTGGTGATGGTGGTAGTGGTGGTGGTGGCGGCGGCGGTGGTCACGGTGGTGGCGACGGTGGTGGTGGTGGTGGCAGCGGCGGCGACGGTGGTGGTGGCAGCGGCGGCGACGGTGGTGGTGGCGGCGGCGGCGGTGGTGGTGGTGTTGGTAATGATGATAAAATACTACAAAATTAATGAAGTGATTGATAAAATTAAAATGTGTGTTTTGTTGCACAGTAAAAATCTAGGGAGAAAGAAAGTGGATTACACATACACTTTACCTAATTAATGTGTGCGAACTTTCTCAGGTAAATAGGCACTATCAAATGAACATTTTCTTCAGCTCGGACTCTTTCATTAAACACGACTTTGTGGTTAGTCGTTATGCCTTTTCTGCCTCTTTATTTCGTTTCTGTTATTAATACAGGGCAGAAGATGTTGTGATAAGCTACAAGTTTAGTGTACATGGGTTCTACTGTTGCTACTCGTGCATGTACACAGCTCCAGCAGTCTGCTGATGCCCGTGCATATAGGACGGCTGCGGGGTACCGGTTACGTCATTCACTATCCGTGTCCAACTAACCAGTATTGTATGTGACCGCATGCGATTCACACGCACTAATTAAGTTTATTGCTCTTTTCCATAATGTAGACGGTGATTACATAGGAATAAACTCGGGGATCTAAGCGCCAAAGCCAGCTGGTATTAAACCTAGGTAATGAATAACATCCACGAATGAAAATGTCAACTGGCAGCATGACTTCGGCAGGATTAAAACCTGGGCGAGTAGGGTAAAACGATAAAACCTTGCTTCTTTCGCCATTCGGAAATACAACGGAAAACAACAAAACAACAAATTTGTTAAACAGAGCCTCCATGTTCCCAAAAATAAACAAAAACGTACAACTCATTAAGTATTAATGAAGTAAAAGTCTATGCAATTAAGGCTTTTAGTACAAGTTATCACATTGCAAATATTAACATCGTTTATATATCTAAAATCGAAAACCCTGAGAAAATATTTTGTTCAAGTGTTTACTATAACTACTTCAAAAGTGATTTTCATGTGTGGATAATAAAGTAATATGTTTATTATTTACTTATTAACCATGTGGAACACCGCACGTATCTAAGTTGTTAAGAAGAAAACTCAATTACTGTATTGTAAGTCCTTTAATAGATGAAAGTTTCAAAATTTCTGTACATTTCTAGGGCACAATATAATTAACAATACTATGAATTTGTTTACTTTATTTTCCGTTATTTTCCCCCTCTTCTTTTTAATGGAAAATATGACTGAGTATTTTCATTTCATTAATGCTTCTGGGTTTGCCAGTTAATAAACTTAAATTATAAAGGAACTTAGTTACTCTATTTTTTGTACGTGATCAAGCATTTAGTTTGGTCTGAGATGTGTAAGATAAAAAATAAATATCCAATTTCTGGTGAAAAAAAAAGTCATTAGGCGCTCTTTTAAGATTTATTTATATTTATGAAGTTGAGATTTTGTTCAAAGGATATGTTTCCTACAAACGGATCACAACATTTAAAAATAAATCACATATTACTTTAGAAGAAAGTTACATGAATAATTAATATAGCAGTTATGGTTATAAAGAAGCAGAGCAGGAATGCAGCACACGAAGGCCTATTGTGCTTCCGAAACCTCCGGTAGGGCGAGGTGAGGTGAACAACGCAAAGAGCAATCAGATCCGAGCGACAGGAGCGGACATATTACATTCCCACGGCCTCCACAGACCTACTTTCCTCACGGACAGATCTCTGTAAGCTCTCGGCAAACGCCGAACGCCAGGGCAGAGATCACACATCTTGGCCGCCGTCCATTCGCCTGATCGTTTGAACCTGAATCATAAGGGAACGACTGGAAACAGTAACAGGAAACTTCGCGGCGTTATATAATCCACATCACTATTTGAATATAAACCCGGGATAACCGCAGAAATATGGTCAGTGTCTGATCCAACGACAGTCACATTTAGGACCTACCGCGTAGCTATCTCCCTCTGTAATGGAGGCATGCATTCTTTTTATTTGTTTTTCCTGGAAATTTTCAGCGATAATCTCACAAAAGTCTAGTGAAAACGTCAGCTAAACTTTACACTGTACGGGACCACAAGGACTGGATAAACAGAAGAAAATTGTTTGAAACTGTAGACTATTCAGTTTATTGGGGTCTTGTTTAGGCTGGTATTTAGTGATTTCAGTGTCTACACTATTTTATACTGATGACTCTTACAACCATTATAGTGTGTTAATACACAAAGTATTGTTTTTGGAATGTTAGACAATTTTTTCATACTAGTATCCTTAAAATTGTCTACCTTGAACATAAATAGGCGTAAAAATGAATTCACTTTAAAGATAAATAACCGTTCTAAAAGTGAACATTTTATCACATGTATAATCTGAACGGGTAGCTCTAATAATTGGTATATGATTCATAGATTATCTATACGGATACGACTTAGTTATTTTTCAACATAAATGTTGATTTTGCTGGGCCATAGGAGTGATCCCTGTCGTACATTTCTCCCTGTTCTAGTTCCCTCAACTGATCTGTCCCATATCCTGATCCTATAATTTATTTCATGTAAAACCTACATAGGGGCTTTCGTTTCTAACTATACTGGTTTTCTCCAGTCTCCACAAACCTATTTATAATGTAATTTGTCAAATGCTTCTTCAAGAGCTCATCTTTTCTTAAGAAGTGCTCGTCATCCTTTTAACAGTGCAAAGCTTATATGCTGAGGCCTAGATATGTTTTCTTTCAGTTCGGCTTCTATCCTACAACGTAGGCGTCAATTCAGTATTTGCAATTAATTTGTGGCTCAAGTAGTTTCTTTCTCTAACCAATAAAGTGTCTGCAGTGGAGCAATGTTACGGTGAAGTTAATCTTATGAGGAACTATGCAATGCATTAAAATTGAAGAAGCTTGGCTTAAAATATTGTAACTGATACTTATAGTAAAATATGGGCCAAACGAGCTTTAGCCATGCCCACGTTTTCAGACTCACACACTCCGTCTGTTTCGGAGCGGTATCATTATGTTCTTAGGCACTAATATTATATTTGAATTCATTACAATTAATGCTGGCTTCACTAGGATTCTTAGATATGAATTTTGTATTAAGTATCCCTCTTTGGCGACTTAATGAAACTAACGCCCTTCTCATTTGGTCAGATGTAGAGCCCAAGTATAACTAGCGGTATAAATGTTTAGTAGAAACCCATGTGTGATTTCCATTATAACGGCGCTCTTACTCTGCAGGCTTAATGGCTCACATTGTAACTTGGCCCTTAATACCATACATCCCTAGCGTCCCAATGAGGATATTCAAATTACTTTCCTATGATATATACCCGCATCTAAACGGTGGGGGAAGTAATGAAAAGGGGCCTGGAAAGCCAAATGTGTGTAGAGCGAATATGGAAAGCTTAGAAACCCGCATTTATGAACAGCATTTAAAATGAGGTGACGTAGTGATAGAACCAAAAGTTTTCGTATGTTTATCTTAGAAAAACATCTCACAGGAAAATAAAATATTTAAACACATGAAATGGATAGGCGCGCGTAAATTCCAACTTTAAGTTCAGACTTTAGCTCTATGAAGTTGTTTAAAATATTGTCCTCTCTACTTTGAAGTCGTTCAAAGACTATTAAACATTCTAGCAGTGTGCAGAAATTTGAGTGTTATAATATTTCACTTTCCGTTCACTCACATTTAACTTGTTCAACGGCTACAGTTTACTAATGTGTATATGTTAGTTATAGCAGAAATGCTGTTAATATCAATTATTCCCTGGTCTTCTCTTTGAAATCTGAACATGGGAATCAAATATGTCCAGTAAAATGAAAAACTGTGATGTTTTGCACTCACATGACTTTCTCAACTCTTGTACTAACCATTCCTACAAACTCTTATTCCTATATGTTCTCCGTGCTAGTTGAGATAAACATTTGCATAAATTATTATATTACTTATTTCCTTGTAGGTACAAGGAGTATATGGGAATACAGTAGGCTTTGAGCGATATTCAAATCTTTTAAAGCTTTCAAATTGCGTTCTCTTTGCACGGTTAACATATAAAAAATGTATAATGATGTTCAATTTGACAGAAGCATAAATGCTCCAAAACTCACACAAATAATAAGGCATATCTCCGAAATGGTTCACTCTACAAAAAATTTGTTGGGACATAAGTTGTGTATTTTAGCAAGATCTACATTTTGGTATGGTAAGATTCGGTCTATTTCATACGGATTACCAGTTATGCAAAAGTCATCCAGAGTAAATACGACTACATAGGCTATAGCCAGAAAATTCAAGTTATACATTTCATTTGTCATAAAAATATCATTTATTCATTCTCATTTGAATTATGGTATTGGATTATGAGGTACAACGTCTACAGAGAATTTAAAACGATTATTGGTATTACAGAAGCAAGGATTGTTTGTTCATTAAAACCAAGGGATTCATGTAGAGAAATTTTTAAAAAAGAAAGAATTCTTACAGTGGTTGCATTATATATTTTTAGAGTTATTTTACTAGTTAGGCGAACTACAAATATAAGGAGTAACAGCAATATACATAAATATGGCACAAGAACTAAAGAGAATATGTATAGGGAAGCGAAGAGTAAGAAATTCTTTGATAAAAATGCGTTTGTAATTGGGAAAACTTTATACAATAAGCTGCCAACCACAATTAAACAATCAACTGGTTCCAAGTTTAATAAATGCTTAAAAATTACTTAATTGAGAGGGCTTTTTATGACATGAATATCTGCAATTGTGATTTTGAAGATTTTTTACCACTAAGACAGTTACTTTAATTATTAACCTCATTCAATCAGTATTATTATATGGACCAGAATGTATCTATTTTATGTATGTATGTAAGCATTTTACCTAACCTGATCACAAACATTGAGCATTTTAATCAAAATCGTTAGATCCATTTTCAAGAAATACAAAGTTTTCGAAAAATTTTCCATTTAACTTGATTAGGATGAAGCAATTTTCTTCAAAATCTTCGTGTCGCATCCTTAAAAGTCATTAAGCTTAACCCTCCGTCAAGCGCAATACCTATTGTTACGTGTTCGAGCGCAATATATCTGAGAGATACCACGTACATATCTGCCTTTGTGCTGTCTGAAATTCCTCCTAAATGTGAAATATTTGTAATTTATTGTGTTTTAATTATGTTACTTTTATATACCAAATTTTATTTTCAAAGTATTACAATATATCGTACTACATTTCAAAAACATGAGCTATGTAAGTTGCAGAAAATAAACTAATACTGCGAATGTACAAAATGTGAAAGGGTAATTATTCTTATATTTGAACATAAAGTTAACAATAAACATCATCAGTTTTTATGACATTATAAACATCATTACAATTGATCAGTTATTTGAACTAAATTGTATGTGCGTGTGTCTGTAATATACTTGAGTTTTCACTGCAAATTCTCAGCACATTTCTTGCAAACCTTGCTCTAAACAATAGTACATTTCGCATTTCTTGCAACAATATCTTGAAAGTCTCTTCTTTTTTGAGTCTACAAGGCAAGTCTTGCAAACTTTGCGCTTAGTTTCAGCAGAAGGACCTGAAAAATCTTCATCACGGACTTTTGTCGCAGCTTCGCAATCTGTGTCACTTTCATAATCAACAAAATCTTCATTATTATCTTCATTTTCATCCCAGAGTATTGCCAGGTTTACACAGATTGAACACTTCTTGCTTCTTAGACATTATGGGACGTAAAAACGTGACCAGCAGAAAAAAAGACCACAGAAACAATGAGGTACGTGAGCGGGCGCAATGTATCTCACAGATACTTTTGCTTGATAATCGAACGAAACAACAAGCAGCTGGCCAATAATGAACCAGGAAGTGCTATAGTGTGTTTTAGGAAGCTACAATGACTTGCATTAATTTCGCATAAACAGTTGCGTCATATTGTTTAAAAAAGCGGAAGAGGTATCTCTCAGATATATTGCACCCGACGGAGGGTTAAATACAAATGTTGGTTTTTAACCGACTTTTCGTCTTGAGTTATACTGTCCAAAAACTGATACACAGACAGAGAGACAGACACACGCGGAACATTTCTAGAAATGCTTGTTTTTGGATTCAGGGGACCTCAAAACATATATATCCGGTGAAATCTCGACATCGAAGTTTTGGGTGGAATACAATACTTCCTCTGCTTTGCTATTCGTAGTAGAGAAGGTAAAAAGATGAACGATTAGGTAAAGCCTACTGCATACCTGGAATACTTTAGGCAGATGTAGGATTGGTCTGTATCGATCACGTGGTCTGCAGTGCAGCTTGTAAGGTTCACGAAGGCAGTGCAGCGGGTGTCAACCAGCCAGAGCTTCATTTACACTGCCATGAATAGATTGTATTCACGTGGGGGAAGTTTAGGAAATGCCATGCAGCGATAATTAACGTGTGAAACATGAGTCTCTTTTCACTCTTTCAGCAGATTTATTTGGAGCGTTTATAGCTATGTCATCTCTTTAATCCTAGTAGCAGTATTTGAGCTAGTGAAAAGTAGATTTTAGCTAATGCGAGACTCCGTGGTTACTCAGTCTGCTTCGCGGTCATCATGGTGGTGATGCGGAAATGTTTGCTTCCCGTGTGGTGTGAGGTTTGTGGTATATGCCACCAGAAGCTGCTGGGTCGGGGCGATGGCCCTACATAAATAAATACACACAAGAGTGTAACAGATGTAAATTACGGTTAATGGATTTCGGATTTCCTCTCCTGCCTTGCCCAGCTAACCTCTATGTTTCGTTCTTTCCCTCTCTTCACCCTCCCTGACTCCATGTTGCGGCGCCTGTTCGCCCCATTACCGTCTGTTGCTGCAACTTGTTTCACCATGTTTTGTTGTTTCCATCAGCAGTAATATGCAGTTCAGTGAATTTGCTACGTTAGAAATTAGTCTGTCCCCGTACCCCACACTGTTCATTTTCACTTCTAGTAATAACATTACGCACAAGTGGACATCAAAATGTAATAATCATGATTTTGCAACCGATTCCAGCAGCGCTGCAATGGAAATATCTTGATGAAATTACAGAAGGTAAAACCCTTCACAAATAGCCCTATTTTCTTCAAAATAATCACGTATCCTCACTGCTATTGCAATTTTGCATTTTATAGACGGTTTGGGAATATAAATCGCTACGTATTTAACGCCCTTACTCCATACAGTGGGCACCGATAATGTATGAAATCAAATGGCAATTGGGAAAGCAAGCTTGGGCAGGCATCATCCCCAAATTTGCCAGTAACAAGAACTGAGAGGAATCTCAGTCGGGGGTAGTAATGGCAGGATTTGAACTGCAGACCTTCCATTCGAGAATCCGTTCCTCAATGACGCTGTTTATGCGTATAGTTAAATCCAGCTTGTATGTTACCTATATTTTATACACCTATTATTTTATTTCTATTTTGTGTTATTATTTCAACTTCCTTCCGTTATTTCTGAGCTAGAGATAAATTGCCTTTGAAATCAACTAATAAAACGCCCGCCTCGGTAGCGTGATGGTTAGCGTGTCTGTCTCACGTTCGAGAGGTCGCGAGTTCGAACCTCGCTTAGGGTAAGTTATCCGGGTAAGGTTTCTTTCCGAGGTTTTCCCTACCCTGAGAACACGAATTCGGGTAACTTAAAGCTCCATGGACCTCGGGCTCATTTGAGCATCAATTCACCCATTTCATTTCATTCATTCGTCCGATATGACACAATGTTGGAGGACGTTAATTAAAAAAAAAAAACTAATAAAATGGTAAAATGTTTGCAATTCACGTACGAGTGTTAGGATAAAGGTACTTGGACAGAGTATTCCATATAGCCAACCTGAAAATACACGACTCTTTATAAGTATAATTTTAAGTCCGCAAATGAAGCAAATATTAATGATTACCATTGAAAATAGCTGAACTTATATCTACCCTTAACAATCTTCCAATATGTGCTTCATAAAAGCCATACAAAAAAAAAAGTCAAATAACATTTTCTTCATTGATCAGCCGGTTTCGAAAAATAAATGATTTTTGGCCCAATTTGATGCGGAGTTCCACAAGAATGCACGAAGATAACAGTTTGTTACTTGTAAAATGCGTAGAGTAACTTAATACTGACATAGCTTCGGCAGTAATTACGGGACATCACACAGGGTTTCGAAATAATTATTAACTTGAAAGACGTGAAGGAATACTACGAGCAACTCTCTCAAACGTGAAGTAAGTCGACAACGTTGCGTTGAGGTTGGCCAGGGAATTGACCTGGTTTGTGCATGTGAGCAGGTCGGGCGCTTTCGCGTGCGTTTAATGTTTTGGGAGCTAACGCTTGTGACTGGCCTACACTCGGACAGTAAACACTGAAGGACAAGGCAGGGTATGTGTTTATGTAATAGCTAGGGAAAGTGCCACCCACACAATCTGCGGTGTTCTACAATTCAGAAAATCTCAAATACATATGTTTAATTGGTGACGAACAATATAACAAGAATATAGCAGAAAAAACCGTTAAAAGTATTACAAATAGGCGAAAAATGCCTATGTTCATTATAATGGACAACGGGAGTGAAAGGGTTAACGGAATATAATATAGAATGAAGATACAGTAAGATGCATAAATCCCAAAGTTATAGTACATTTCTAAGTATCCCTTTCGGGGTATGAGAACTAAATCTCCAACTGAAAACATTCATAAACAATATAAATATTAAAATCAAAACTGAGTTATATTCCAAGTGTGCTCTTGTTATGTTTTAAAAATCTTGTGCGGCATGAGCTTCTATTTTGGCCTCCAGATCACCTCCAGTAATTTCTAACAATTGATAAGTTCCTCATGTTTCTTCCAGTTAAAAAAATATTTACAAGGTGTCCCAAAAAAATACCAAACAATAATATATTGTGCGGGATAGCAAATTGATCTTCAATAACCTTTCCGAACAATTCTTCAGCTTACAGCAGTGGACCACTCCCTACTAATTTATTATTTATTATTTCACTAACTGCTGCTCAAACATTGTGTAAATAATGTTGAAATACATTTATACCTTAATTCGAATGAATGTAGTCGCAATTTAATGTTAAAATGACATGAAAACCTTAATTTCTAAGAGAGGTTTGCCAACGTCACGTTAATATTCAACTTGATTTGCATTCCACTGTAGGTCGACGGATTCCATCACCTACTATTGTATTATCGCTTGCTTTGTGACCCATTGTCCCTTGGTGGGAAGAGGTTCCCCCGAAGGTTGCAACTCGCATGTGGAGCATTGGAAACACTCAAGTACTGCTTGAGAGAGGCGAGTGCATTACTAAAAGAGGAAAATGTTATTACAAAACTTTGAACTGAAAAACCCGGTATGTTTTGCATAAATACAAAGCGATACACTGTCTTTAAATTCAGTTTATAAGTGGCAGAGCATATATGAACAGTCAATCAGAATTAGCCGCGCTTCTTATTTGATTAGTTTGCAGCTGCAATCAACTAGCCTGTCATTCAAAAGTTTAAATAATACTTTGCTTTTATTTGCTGTGCAGTATTTGACGTGTTCAAAGGGTATTGATCAAGCACTACCTCTAGAGTGAAGGATTTAATTTTTACTGCGTTCAGTGTCCACGATTGTTCATTGAAGTACATCAATGGTTTGCATTCTGCTAGAATATCTCTACTTTTGTAGAGGTTTGAAAAGTGCCCCACAAATAACTTTTGTGTACTTTTCCACTACATTAAATAGGGAAATTAAAATGGAAATTCATTATGTTGAATCACGTTTTGGCGGTCAGGGTAAGTGGGTGTTCTGTAAGCTGTATGCACTTGAAATGCGAAATTATAGTATAATCACTTTGGCTCATTTATTACTTCCTTCTTTTTGCTTTGTTGTTGCAAATTTACATCTGCTAAATTAAATGCTTAAACCGCAACTATATACAGGAGCCTTGTAAACAGTACAAATAAGGGAACAAAAGGAAGCCTAAGACCATCTTAAGGGAGTGTTCAAAGCATATATGAATATTATCTAAACTTGTATTATACAGAAAGAAAATAGTGTTATTCTGTTGGCAGCTAATATTAGCAGGGGGCTACAAGGTCACAGGTCACAGAGAGGCAGAGCTCCCTAACAATTGAACGTCGAAGACCCGAACATACTGTGACAAAATCGGCAAAATGTGAAGTCCGTTTACTTTTTCTGACACTTTATTTTCCTGTAAATCTCACCACAAATGCACAATTACCTTCTCGTTACTAACACAATATAGTCTTCTCTAGTATTACAATTCACAGTTGTTCTTCCCATAGTCTTTCTCATTCTTTCAATGTCTTTCACCAGTTCCACTGTCTCTTACATATTTACTATTGCGACAGAATCACTCGACGACACATACATACTCGCTGACAGGATGGCCGATTCACTCTCATAACTGAAACTAACTGTACACGACGACTTAAACAACTATTCTGATACTTACTCAAACTCTGACACCAAAAACTGACTGAATTACTCAATGTCTCTCCTATTTATACTGGAGTCGTCATGACGTAGCCTCCTTCGAGTCCTTTACATGCGCGCGTGTTCAATGCCTCAGCAGACAGCGAGAAGCTTCTTGATCTGTTCGATCTCACACTCACAGTCTCTAGTTGCAGTGTAGTCTCGGACCTCCTTTATGTTTTGCAACCATTATTACGGTCATGCACATATATAGCCGCCCGCCGTATCCAAGGACACCCGTGCTCCTCTTGTTCGTATATTGTTGAATAACCCAATGTCACAATACCTTAGGGCTGCTCAGTAAAGGCATCTCTCTGGAGGAGTAGGGGAGAACTCGACCCAGCTTAGGCGACCCAAGGGAGGTCACCATCTAGGTGCATCTGGTAGGGCCAAATAGAACTACTGTCTAACGCGCTAGCAGCGGCGCCTTATATCCGACACCAACTAATACTGTACAGCCCTGAAATCGATCTGAAATATGAAAGGAGAACAAATTGGAGAGAATAGGTGAAAGGAAACTCGTGGTAGAGGACCAATAAGGCACGAAAAACCCATCTTTAGAGTAGCTGGCCTCAGGAATCGACCCTAGAACCTCCTGAAGGTGAGCCTTACGCTTTACCGGTAGCTTAACCCAAGAGCGGGCGCCTTGGCGAATTTGAATTTTCTGGCTATAGCCTATATAGTCCTGTTTACCCTGGATGATTTTTTGAATAACTCCTAAACCGTAAGAGAAATACAAAATCTTGCTATACAAAAAATATAGATCTCGCTAAAACACACAATTTATGTTCCAATATATTTTTTGTAGTGAACCATTTCGAAGATATTCCTTGTTATTTGTGTCAGTTTCGGAAAACTTAAAACTTTCGTGAAATGGAACATCGTTCTTCATTTTTTATGTATTAAGCGTGCAAGGAGAACGGGATCTCAAGGCTTTAAAAGATTTGACTATCGCTCAAAGCCTACTCTAATCCCATATTCCCCGTGTACCTACAAGGAAATAAGGAATAAGATAATTTGTACAAATGATTATCTCGACTAACACGAAGAAGATATAGGAATAGAAGTTTGTAAGAATGTTTAGTACAAGAGTAGAGAAAGTCATGTGAGTGCAACACATCAGATTTTTTAATGTACTGACTTACATATCACATACATGTTGTTTCCATATTTTTAATTTTTTAACAAATATATTATTTTTTTGCTCACACCCATCACTGAACTTTTAAATGTATTTTAAAGGTCCTTCTGTCACGTTTTTAGGGGTAAACAGACTAGATCATGTTAAAATAGGAGTTATACTTGCAAAATCAACAAAAAACAAAAACAAAAAACACGAAGTAGATTTTTTTGGCCGAAACCAGTTTACGTGTTCCCCTTAAAGGCACTTGAATGTGGCGGACAGAATGTACGAGTGCGCCCATTGGAGGGTAATGTGAAAATGTCATCTCGAACGAACATAACCGTGCCCTGTATTCACACAAAATGACACACTGTCTAAAGACTGGTAATGTATATTTCTGCACATCTAAATGTGAGGTCGCAACCCTACGTGAACATGAATATACAGTGGAATCTAGGATAATCATCCTGGCCACATAACTCGGAAGCTTTCATGTTGAGTCTCCCGATGGCCAGGTACCGTACATTCTTCCCTGTCTTTAAATCAAACCAAGATATGTGCATAAGGACCTAAAAGGACCTGCAATTACCGATTGCTCTTCATTAATATCGTCTCTACATGCAAAGCCAGGTTGATGAAGCAAGTCATAGTTCATAGTTCCTAATAATGTTCAAAAGGATAAAGGAAATAACTAAATATTCCTGCAGTACCTAGCACAAAGTTGAAGCTGTACGTCTCAGTGTTTTGAGTCCATTCGTTTTTGTTCCTGAAGATTAAACATCCACAAAGTTTTAATGTTTATTTTGGTATACTTACCCATGATTTCAATTCATCTAGTCACACAAGATTGTGACAAAAGCTCATATATCGAGTGTTTGTGATAGAGTAGCATTTTCTGTGCATACATAGTCCTACATTTGGAAAATTTAATCAACTTCATGTATCCTCCGAACGTGCTCTCATTACTTTGTAATAAAGTAATATAAATTTATTTTTACAATATTTCAAGTATCTTAAGCTCTGAATCGATTACGTGAATGACGTAATTCGATGCCGCAATTATGAGGTCACTTTAGAGACGAAAAAGCAAATTTAGAAGAAAGTCCTTGTATGTTTTTCCACACACAGCATAACAAAAAAGTAGAAAAGGAACAAAAGTGGCATATATATCAAACCCTTAATTTAAGTTTAGTGTCTTTCAAAGATGTGAACAAAGATTTTTAAGGAAATCTAGAAAAATCCCAAACTAAACTTTACGTGGAATGATGACAGCTATTTTGATTAAAATACTATTTCATAGCCCGCCTTGTAGTGTGGTGGTAGCGTGTCTACCTCACATTCAAGAAGTCCCAAGCCCGACTCTCGGTTAGGGTGAGTTACGCGGATAAGGTCTTTTTCCACGGGTTTCCCTTATCCTGGGAGGACGAATGTCAGTTAACTTTTAGCTCTATGGACCCCGGACCCATTTAATTCATTCATCGTCTGATATGACATTACGTTAGAGGATGTTAATACACCAAAAATACATCTTTAAGGCATTTAAATGAAACAATGTGTATGTCTTGAATTTGCTGGGAAAGCCTGTGAAGTCTACATAATTCGCTAGGAACTGCATATGATCTTGTAAAAGTGGTTAACGTTTTAAAATCAATTTATTTCAAATAACCTATAACGTGATTTGAATGTTTTTACCCCATTTGTATCTTTCAGGTCTTTATTTACAAATACAAAAGGTACTTTCTGAATATTCGTATTTGTAAACATTTAAAACTGACAATATAATTCCCCTTTTTAGTGGTTTACTTTCTTAAAAGTATATTTAGTATAAGCTATTGCATTTCCTGTTTCAAAATTTGAACATAATATTAAGTTTAAAACCAAAGAATTTATTATGCTGATCAACTAGTTTTAAAATATCTTTAAGTCTTAATAGCATTGGAACTTTACTACTTTATGTATTATTAAACAGAAACAATTTAGTATGTTAATCATAAGGCAGCGTAAGGATATTACGTGCATAAGATAGAGGAATGTTATAAACTTGAAGATTATGTTATTGGCCTAACCTCGGTGGGTAGCTATAATGATTATTGTATGGAAAAGGAAATTAAATACAAACAAAATAGTTAATAACAGCGTAGAAATACTTTATTACTACCGCGAGGTGGAACGAACCCACCACTGCGTGTGTTGTACCCACACCTTTGTCCCTGGGCAAGAGAATGTGGAGTGGATAAGGCAAGTTCAACCGCCACTTCTCATGCCCATGCATCATCTTTCAAGTATAGTGTACGTATTGACAATATGATATCACAGTTTAATAGTTTCACATCATAAATTGTACTTCATAACTAAACCACTAGCGCAACAGCCCATGTACTACCAAGGCTTGCCGCGCAGCCACTGCGTCCCCCACCTCTGCCCACCACAGGCGTCATTGGTGGGGTACAGTACTGGAGGGTGGGACGTGGTCAGTGACCCGAGCCCTCCTGGCCTGTTATACGGCCTTCTCAACCTGGGGCCGCTTCTTCTCCATCAAGTAGCGCTTCAACTGGTCCCCTTGGGACCTAACAAGGCTGAGTGCACCCTGTGCCAGACCTCCCATGCTGCTACCGGGGATCAAACCCGGGTCCTCAGCTCCAGAGGCAATTACGCTACTATATAATGCAAAGTATCTAAACAAAGCTTACTAGGCTTAGAAAGCACCAAAAAGCACGCGTTTTTTCCACTTAAAACGGGTCATCTTTGACAATCTGTACTTGGGGAGCTTCCACTGCAAAGAAACAGTAGGAAAATTAGTACATGTTCTGGTATGTATTTAACTTTTTCGCACACTCTAGAGTTTAACGAAGCGAGCTTTTACTCTGTAGACTATTTTTTGTTTCTTTGCTGCTATGCAGTAAATCGGCGAGTTACTCTACCTTGTAGAGTAAGCCACGCTACTGAGGAGACAGCGTACTGCAGAAAACAAATGACGGGACTCTCTAGTACATGCGCATCACTTAAACTAGAAGGAAATTAGCTAGTCACAGCACGGAAAAAGGGAGCGCTGTATTATCCGCCCAAACACTATGCGAATATTGCGTTTCTTTACCCCTCTTCAAAGACGTTTGCTCGTATTACATGTTATAACTAAACAGTGGAGATTACAAATGGTTGCATATTACTAGCTGTCTAACAAGGAATTGCAGGGATGATTCTAGAAGTAAGGGGTTGAAAACAAGAATGTGAGATCCTTTTGAAAATGATGAGGAGTCTGGAATATGTATTTGTATGACACTATGATAATATTACAACTTGCGGAGGAAGACTTGGCATATCGAATGAAAGGCGATATTTTGTGCCCAGGCCCCCGGGGGGCAAACCCTGGGAGGATGAATGGATCCTAAGAGCAGCCGAAACGCTGACACGACAGAGCAGAGGGCAGGGTTCCCAGTTAGAATCACCCCGTCGGAGGCTGGCTCAGCCCGGTTCCTCTTCAACCCTTCAGGTTCATACTTCTAAGGGGGCGCGAGAATCGGAAACCGGCCCCCCTCCCCCTCGGGCTTTTACCATCGCATGAGGGCCCGGAAACCAATAGGCTCATCGTCCAATCCGGGAGACAAGATTTCCAGAGAATGTTGAATTTTGCATTCCTTATTCTACCTCTTAAAACAGGGTTGCTATTGGAAAGGACAAAAAGAAAATAAAACTAAATAAAAATGTGTAATCCTAATTCTGGGTCAAAATTCCAGATTTTTAAATGTATTAACCATTTCCAACAATCAGATCACAAACACCTATAATTTACAGATTATGCAATAAAAATAAAGATTCCAAAAATTGTTCACAAAATTTAAATAAAATAAAAATAAAATAGAATAAATAATGTGTAAATACTAAATACAGATACATAATATAAATACTTCAAACAAAAACACAATTAATTAAATTCCAATCTATCACAACATTTAACACAAAGCCTACATAGTATTAAAATGTAGTATTTTCATGGTAACGTTTACAATTTACAAAAGGAAAATTAAAATAATAAATGTGATAAAAATATAAGAAATGAATGAGTGCAAAATATATATTTGTAGATATATAAATAACTTAAAAATTCAGAAATAACTAATTTCTAATACATTTTTTTCACACAACATAAAACATAACATTTAACACTAAACATGTTTCTATTATTATTAATAATTAATACTCAATAACTAATAACCAGTTTCTAACTGTTCTGCAAATTACTATTTCTAAGGTTCTGTATTGCCGCCTAAGTGTAGCCTTGGCCTACCGCCCGGCCGCTGGATCTCCCACCTCTGTCCACTACAGGCGGCATGAGCCTGTGGAGAGTGGGGAGTGATCAGTGCCCCGAGCCCTAGCAGCCAGTATATGCATAACCGGAGTTATTTTTATTTTTATCTTTGTGTGTGTGTGTGTGTGTGTGTGTGTGTGTGTGTGTGTGTGTGTGTGTGTGTGTGTGTGTGTGTGTGTGTGTGTGTGTGTGTGTGTAATTAACGTCCTACAGTGCAAGGTAATATCGGACGCTGAATGAATGAAACGGGTGAAATGATCCTCAAATGAGCCCGAGGTCCATAGAGCTTTAAGTTACTCGACATTCGTCTTCTCAGGATAAGGGAAAATCTCTTTAAAACCTTCTTTGGATAATTTACCGTGAGCGAGATTCGAACTCGCGACCTCTTGAACGCCAGGCAGATACTCTACAGAGGCGGGCGTAACCGGAGGTGATCATACAGAGGAAGCTGGATGGATGATCAGCCCAAAGCCTGGTTTCAGAGCAAGGAAGTGGATGAAATACAATGATGGTGAAAGATGATAGGAAATGTGATGATGGAGCAATTGGTGGAATGATGGTGGGGTAAACCGGAGAACTCGGAGAAAACCGGCCCTTGCACCGGTATATCCACCACACTTCCCAAATACGGACGCCTGGGATCGAACCCGGATCTCTTTAGTGAGAGTCAGAGGGTCTAACCGCTTGGCCACGATGTAGTCCTCCTCTAGACAGTAAACATATTTTATCAACAAAAGGTTCAATTGCACTACTCCTCTGTATTTCATCAAAAATTTAATTGTAGCTACTAATTCAGTTTCTTAATTACTACAGGAAGCCGACAGAAAATCTCCATGCCAATACTGGATATCCATCTGACTACCTGATACAATAGGAGAGTTGCTGTTTTTTGCTTATCGCCGTAAAGTCCGACCACTCCCATCAGACAGAATTGCAAGAAGGAGCAGAGTAACACCGAATCTCGCAAATTTGGTTACCTTATTTGGAATGTAGAACTCCCTTGGATTTTTAACATCAGATATTTCAAATAAAGCTACACATAGACAGATAACTCTCCAGACGTTGTATAACGCACGTATGGAGTGTGGGAACAGCGAGGATATTATATTGCCAATTTCTTCCCTCCATAAGACTTTCTCTCTCGCTCTGTCCCAATGAAAGAACGAGCTATAATTTCGCTCTTACCCATCCCCAGAAATCAATTCAATAAAAGTTGCTCACCTTTTATCATCATCATCCGAAACGTTGTGTCCCATCTTGAAAACGGTGTTTACTTCCCCGATGTTTTCATTCTAAATTTTATTTCCTTCCACCAGCCAAATAATTTCACTTTTGCTATTCGCATTCAGCCACCACACAATTCCCATCTTACTCCCTCTATTCTCTATTTTTTAATGCACAATCCATCTTGTGGCTCTTCGGGCTGCGATTTATGAATAACGTGCTCCGGAACATACCTACGCTTGTATTTCCCCACAAAGTTTCTCCTGCTTTGCTTCAATTCTTCCACCGCCCATCCAGAGACGCGTTGTAGCTATCTTTCTCCCTCTCTCTCTCTCTCTCTCTCTCTCTCTCTCTCTCTCTCTCTCTCTCTCTCTCTCTCTCTCTCGTCACATCTATCCAATACTCATTCTGTTTTTCTCCTTCCAACAGATTCTGTCATTTCCATTCCGCTCCGGTCTTTCATTTCTCCTTCTCCCCCTTTTGCTCATTTGCTTTTTCAGTTACTGTAAATGTCACATTTCATCCTACTTTTCCCTGCACCCTACCACAGCTTCCCGTCTCTTTGCCATCTTCCACCGTTCTGTTTAGTTTGTTCCGCGCCGAGGCTAATGTAATTACCAAATAGTCTGAGGCAGACCTCACCCTTAGTGAGGCAAGGGAGTAGAAGGAATGGTTCTCTGCTTTACTTTCCATGCCCGAGGAATTCAATGGAAAAGAAGAAACAGAAAAACGCAGGGATAAAACGGATCAGCAGTGAAAGTGAGGTTATACGTGGCCGTTTCATATGCATTAACATATGACGGTGCACCAAAACAGAACATCTGCAGAAATGTAGTTCACTGGATCGGTAATGAACAGAGGATCGTTTCATTGGCGATGCTCTGCACTAACATATGACGGTGCACGAAACAGTATGACGTATGTAGGCATGGGGTTGACTGGAATGGAAAGCGGGAGTCCTCCAGGGATTTCTGAATTTAAAAATACAAACAGCAAGCTGCATTACTAAAACAAAGCTTAATGCATGTGTTCAGAACATACATGAAATATGTTATTGATTGATGTCTGCTGATTAACTAACTAAATGACATTTAGTTTAGCTAAAACTTGCTTGCTTTAGGTTTACATGTGAAGCATTTTTTGAAGCGCTTAACATATTCATCCGTGTTTCCTAATTTATGTCGATATCCCGTGCCTCCCACAGCTGCGGGGCGATATAAATGGACCTGAGTGTACAAAATTAAATCTCACTTTATGAAAATTGTTCCTTTTCCGTCAAAATTAAATGTAACTCGCACCAAGTGTATACGCACCACCTCAACTAATGGGTACTGGTGCAAAATGAGAAACTGTTCCTACTGTAGAACAAGACGAGTTTTCAATATTACCATACCATCCATTAGGCTTGAGAGCAAATTACTAGTACTTTGTGTGAGAGTAACCCAGGGGCACACCTCGCTCACTGCGACTCCGATGTCATCTATTGCGGAAGGAATGAAGCGAAGTGACACAGGAAGGCACGTCAGCGAAGGCAGCGGAGACGTATCCAAGTCCCTAACAGTTCCAGATTGTGACACCTGGCGCACACCCGAAGGCTTACCATCCGCCCAGGTATAGGGCGATAATGTGACCCTAGCAGCCCGGGCAGCGACTTCCAAGGAGGGCAAGAGAGAGAGAGTTTCCAATGAGCAAGCGACTATGGCATCTGCCCGCTAACACCCGAACTAACCGCACTACCAACTGAACCTAAAAGATGACAATGAAAGGCAATGAGAAAGGAAGGGAAAGGAAGCCGTGAAGAAGAGATGAAAGTACCCCAGCATTCGCCTAGGTGACAGGGGGTAACCACGGAAACACCCAGGTCGAGTGCGCGGCCAAGGTGATCGAAACCGCGACCTCCCGAATGCGGGCCACAGACATTACCGCCTGAGCTATTACGTTCTGTTTACTAGTACTGTACAAAAGCATTCTAATATGAAGAATTTAGTGTTGACGCTGGTAACGTAGTAAAACCGCTTTGGAGTCCCGCCGTTCCTATCCTCGAAATGTTTATTTTGGTACTGCTTTTCCACTTCACACTTTTCTGCACAATGTTTTTCCGAACCAGTATATAGATTGGCTTTGTTTCAGCCCCAATATCTTTCAACCACGTCTTTCTGCCCAAGGACAGGTAGGCTGTTGGGAAGTCCTCCCCAACCCCCCCCCCCCCACATGCTTTTCTCCTTTCCGCCTCTCTCTTCATCACCGATGTGAGTCCTTTATGTTAATGCCACTTTTCATTTCACGTATAGGTACTTCTGAACATCCAAGGCTTTTCTAATTACCATTCTTTTCCTTTAATTTCTACACAAGTTCTTCTCATCTGCTCATCAAGAATTCTTTTCCCCTTCCAGAGCAGTTTCGACAAAGCTCTCCCGTCAATTACACAACAATACTGTTTATTCATTTTCTATATTTTATACCCCTATGTTGTCTTTCCCCATTTCGTCGCAGTGACCACATACACGTACTATGCATTGAATCATTTTAAGCATGTTGTAAGAAAATGGCAAGTTGACAAAACCCGCTCCTGACAATAGTATTACAAATGAGAAAAGTCCAGTCCAGTTATTGTTTCTCACTTTATTTTCTTCACAGTGAATGTCCAACAACATAGGTTTCTTTTCCTGACATTATCACAGTCCACAGTCCTTCGTAATATTACAACTCACAATTCTTCTGCCTTCTCGAAACTTTGGCACATTCCGTTCTGTCTTCTTCACTTTCTCTGTCTCACAAACAGCTGGCTTTTACGATACAATCACTCAGCACTACTAAAACTGCTTCACTGGCTTTACTTCGATGAGACATATCTCTCCTGACGATTGTACACACAAAAAAAAAAAAAAAAAAAAAAAAAAAAAAAAAAAAAACACGCGCACACATTGATCTCCTTACATATGAGTATGACGTAACACGGACTTTTCTCGAATGTCATCTTTTCTGGAACTTCTACAAATACGCGTCACGTCTTCACGAACAGTAGCGTAAGCGTGCCTGACCTTGAGCGCCCTTGATACACGCACCTCTGGTCTGGTATGGTGGGAGGTAGCTTGACTCTGGCCGTCCTTTGGTGTGCGCCGCGCAGTCGGCGTCACAATATCATTTCAGTAATAGGTAAATTTCTGAGTCGTCATCGTCATCATCATCCTGTAGCATTACAGCCTTTTGAATTTAGCCTCGACTTCCTTTATGATAGATGCCCAGATATATCGGCCCAAAGCCTTATTTCTCCACCGTTTTACTTCCAGCTGTCTTAAATCACTTTCTACTTTATCATTCCATCTAAGTCTGGGTCTTCCACTCTTTCTACTACCTCCTATCTTTCCCTCTAAAATCTTCTTGACTGTTCTATCCTGACTCATTCTTTGCACGTGTCCTAGCCATCTCAATCTTCTGGATTTTATTGATGCCACAATGTCAGGAGCATTTTATTTATTCATAACTTCTAAATTCGTTCCGCTTCTCCATGTGTCAGTTTTAAATACTGGACCATAAATTCTTCGGAGTATTTTCCTTTCCCAACTCATTAGTAGCTTTTTCTGACTTGTCCGTTAATGTCAATGTCTCTCTCCATATATTACAACAGGTTGTATAATTGCTTTATATAATCTTTCTGCTAATCTTTGAGACAAGTATATTTTCCTAAAGAAGTGTGCCAGTGTTTGCTTTACCTTATACAAAGTCAAGATATGCTTTTGCTATTTAATGCTTCATTTATCTTTGCTGTCCTCAATACAAAGTGCCCTACGCTTATATTGCTGCTATGTGTTCATTATTTTTAACTCCATATAGACAGCTTATTACGTGCCCGTGTCACACTTCCTAATGTTCCCTAGATGCAGTAATGTTGTTTCGGCAACAAGAAACTTGATTTTACACCGGGAGGCACGCGACGCTCAGTCCACGTCCATATAATTACCTCTTACCTAGTTAAAGCACCAGTAGATAGACAATACAGGGTAAAGTGTTCACAGCAGCGATCCTCTTAGTCGTTGGTTCTACCTGCGAAGATAAATGAAACAGCCTAATGCCATTTTAGTCCTTGTAGTTTAGTGTCAGCAAGAAAATGATGTTTTCGTGGCGTGGCATAAACAGCACAATTCTTTTGCTATTTTGAAGTTTTCCTGAGATATCTACTTCAGCCACAACATATTAAAAATGTTGCTGTGCATAAAGCTTTATGTTTTAAGGGTTAATATGCTGCAACCACTGCTCTATTCTTAAACAGAATGTTTACTTTTGATTTATTTCAACCGTAGAAACTGCATCGTATGGTACCGCATTTCTTCTGCATTTGTTTCCTTTGAATTAGCGAGTTAGTGCGTGAAGCTTTCCGTTTACTTTTCTAACATTTATAAGCTCCTGTAAATATATCGTTTCTATTCCAGGAACACTCGCAATTAAATGCATAATTCCGCCATTCCTTTGTTCAAACATTAAGGCTAAATTTATTTGTTTAATTCACTACATATACACGGAATGACTGCCTTGGGAATGAAATATCACGAACAAAAATTAATATAATTACTTGTAGTTTAATATACCACTTTCGGAATGTCATTGCAGCTTCTATTTGGAGCAAAGTTATTTACCCTTACAAGGCGATGAGCGCAGTTGCCATGCTGCTTTTTTCGAAGAGTTCCTCTAAAATGCCATAAACCTTTTCAGTGTACTCATCGCTGCCTCTCATTTGTTTAAGGATGATATATGTATGCTTTCCGCCAAGTACAGGGCATCTTCAAGTATTATTGCTACACTATGTAAACTAGGTTTCACAAGGTACCTTGTTTGCTTTGTGTATGGGGTAGATATGGTATCTTCCCATGTCTATATAGGTAATATTTAATACTGTTTAACCACTACTTTTATCCTTTTTACATGAATTACATTAGATATTATGCCACTCCCTATTACAGAGGTTATACAACCAAAGGAGGTGACCACCAATGGTAACATATCTCAGCAATTTTAAAACAAATTTACTTTAAAATTTGATATTTTGTCCTAGTTACAAAGGTAATACTTAACATTTATAACTATTCCTTCTTCAATTTGTTACATGAGTTACCCACGGAGCACTACTTTACGATCACCTTGACATTTCTTTGTTTTTCAAAAAGGCAAACGATGAAAAAATTGTAACATAAACGCAATTCAGTAGTGGAAACAGTTATTGACAATAACCATTAATTGCATACCTTTAATCAAAAAATTAAAAGAGAAAATTTAAAAAATTACAGAAGGGGGCATAAAATACCCCCTGGTAGTGCAAGATTCAGTATTCATCATCATCATCATCATCATCATCATCACCATCATCATCATCATCATCACCATCATCATCTCGTTCTCCTTAACAAGGCTCCATTAACTTGGTGTGTGCTATACTTAACCTGTTTTTAATCCTGTGGTAGGCGTTGATGAAAATAGTCACATCAGTGGGCGCGTGCGGCTTTCTTGATTTCTGGTAGAGCTGATATTGAAGTCGTAAACAAGGAATGATATTGTTAATCCCAGTGTTTAGTATAATATGCTTATAAATACCTAAGCTGGAATAAATGAAAATGTATGGCATTTATTTAAACCTGGCATGCTAATGGCGATGTACTGAACATCATCACAATGTCCACAAACAAGCATTTTGTATGTGGCTGTGAGCTTTCCTGGACTGCGGTTGTTAAAAATGCATAGTGGAAATCGTGGATGGTGACAAGTTTATCAATTGCAAGTATTGTAATGCCTCAGTGACAGGGAAAGAACAGAAGGCATTCCTGTTCCATTTGATACCCACAGCTCTAATAACTTTGTGCGCCCTTCCTTGTGTAAGCAATGAGGCACAGCGTACCTAATAGTACCATTATTTCTGAAGTACAAGTATTTCAACTAATTCAAATATCATCTCTTGTTATTTATGAACCTGTTCGTGTTTGCAAAAAGAGAACCATTTATCTCAGGATCAACAAACTTGAGAAAATCCTCAGTTTCTCTAGTGTTCCGTTTCGGGCCAGGCAGAGCCTTGAATATTTTCTTGCATTTTGTCTTCTCTGGGACTGCTACCGAATGATGCATCCATAAAGGTACCTGGTCCTTGCCAACATTAGAATGGCAGTCATCACTTGGTACTTGTTTCACTTCGGTTTCATCACACGATTGCTCAGATTTACTGGAATTATCTCGACGATTTCTGCTTCATCATCAGTCACAGAAATCAGCAGAATCTTCTGCTGTCAATCCCTTTGTTTGTATGAATCTGGAAGACAATTAGGAAAATTGTAATACCAAAATAATCTTCGCAACCAAATAGTCATTCACACAGAGTGTTCTTGACAAATAAAGCCTCGGCTGTTCAAAACATTCAGTAATGATTAGGTTAAATGACTGGGCGCGGGCAATACGTATTCCTGCCTTGGTGTAGTCGTCGATTTTACACATCAGTCACAGCTGTTATGATGGATATAATAATATGACAATAGTGATATTCGACACGTGAGTAAGCTATCGAAGCACATCTAACACAGTTGTGGTATACTTGGCGCGATAACTTAATTATGACAGAAAACTGAATTGGCGACACTGTATACCACCACGCTCCTGCCACAGGGTTAAGCAGTGTCAAATGAAATGCTTTTTTCTCTCTAAAAAGCTCAGATAAAGCATTTGAATTTCCGTTTAAGTACCCTAAAGTTGCGCATAACCTTCATTAGGAGTTCATATATTTTCTCACTCATTATAAGATGCTGGGTTTATGCCATTGTTTCCTATACACGCATGTACAAATCGCCCCTATTAATGTGTTCATAGAGAAGCCTCATGCTGAATGCATAATGGTATCTCCTATATGCTATTGTATGCAGCCAATTAATGTTAATCCTATTTAACTGATTGTTAAGAGCTGCATTATCTAGAACAATGCCGATTAAACATTTAAGCCAAACAAATTCGACTGCATTATCCCCAGCGGGCATTGCGTTGAAGCAGGAGCTCTGTCTATGGCAATCGAAAACTACCAGGTTCAAACTGTAAACAAAGCGGGAAAAGAAAAGGTACTTAATGCTGTCCGCTATTCGCATAAAATATATTTTCAAGATTCAAGATTGTGCCTAACTCAGCACAATTTATCGCCAGCGTATCGGATGGGGAAAGTGGTTTATTTAATATATACACAAAGTAATTCACGTGTGTCTTTTTATTTTTGGAGCTTGGCAGCACGCTGAAGGCAACAAGGTGGGAATTGCCGTGTTTGTCGACAATTTGGTAGCCATGTAAATCTAAACTGCTCTTCTTGGGAAAATAGGCCCAATAGAAAATATGTATACACACACTACAGGGTTAACGCTCAGTAAACGGGAATGATAGGATTGCGAGGAGATAAAACTAAATGAAGTCTGATGTGTTGCACTCACATGACTTTCTCTGCTCTTGTGCTAACCATTCTTACAAACCCTTATTCATATATCTTCTTCCTGTTAGTTGAGATAAATATGTGCAGAAATTATATTATTGCTTATCTCCTTGTAGGTACAAGGGGAATATGTGAATACAGTAGGCTTTAGGCGATAATCAAATCTTTTAAAGCTTTGAGATTCCATTCTCTTTGCACGGTTAACACAAAAAAATGAGCAAGGATGTTGTATTTGACAAAAGTTTAAGTTTTCCGAAACTGAGATAAATAACAAGGAATATCTCAAGAAAGGTTCACTCTACAAAAAAAAATTATTCGGACATAAATTGTGTTTTAGCGAGAAGTACATTTTTTGTACAGTAGGATTTTGTCTATCTGTTAGGGTTTTCGAGAAAATTCAAAACATAGGTTTCATTTGTCATAAAAATATCTTAAACGTCTGTCATTTTAATCAAAATCGTTAGAGCCATTATCAAGAAAATCAAAATTTTCCATGTACAGGATAGTTTAGGGTAAACGAATTTTTTACAAAATCTTCCAGTCGCATCCTTGAGAGACAAACTTAAATACCAACTTTGGTTTTTAACCGACTTTTCGATTTTGAGTTATTGTTCACAGACACACACACACACACACACACACACATCCACACACACGCACACACACACACATCCACACACACACATCCACACACACACATCCCCCCCCCCACACACACACACACACACACACACATCCACACACACACACACTCCTTTTTCTAAAAGTGTCTTCTTTGGATTGAGGTGCCTCAAAACATATATTTCCGATGAAATCTCTCATCGAATTTTTCGGTGGAATACAAATGCAATACTATTATTTTATTGGTGTCAATACTTTGTCAGTTCAATGTAAATTTGTTGTTAATCTAAAATATAAATGCATTTTATTCTTAACATCAATTTACAAAATGTTTTCTGAAACTGACACAAATAACAAGGAATATCTTTGAAATGGTTCACTCTAAAAACATTTATTCAGACATAAATTGCGTTTTAGCGAGATCTATATTTCTTGTATGGTAAGATTTTGTCTATCTCTTACGGTTTACCAGTTATACAAACGTTATCCAAAGTAAACAGGACTACATAGGTTGTAGCGAGAATATTCAAAATACGTTTGATTTGTCATAAACTATTTTACACATATGTGAATTTAATCAAAATCGTTAGAGCCATTTTCAAAAAAGTCAAAATTTTCTAAAAATTTTCCATGTAAAGTGTAGTTTAGGGTGGAGAAATTTTCTTCAAAATCTTTGTGTCGCATCCTTGAAAGACATCAAACTTAAATACTAGCTTTGGTTGTTAACAGACTTTTCGTTTTTGAGCTATTCTGTGCAAAGTCTTACACACGCACACCTACCTTTTTCTAAAAATGCTCTTTTTTATTCAAGGGGCCTCAAAAATGTATTTCCGGTGAAATCTCTACCTACTAGTAGAGAAAGTAAAAATTAATACAGCTATTAAAGCTGCATAGAACTAAACTAAAGGGTTTTGTAGTGTTCTAATAAATCTGAATTTAAACATTTTTTTGGAATTGTTGTCCTTTTTCACAGATGGTTGCTTCTAATTTCTTATGCTTAGTGTCTAATGTGATAAGGAGCATCTGAATGGTGTTGAGGGTGGGATTGTGAGTTACTTGTGCTTTAGTGAACTAACAGAGTTTTAATTGCTGTTCATGTTTCTGTTTGCAGTGCCCGACGGGAAACCCATCATTACGACCGCTCACAATACCAGCTCCACTTCCCTGCACATCAGCTGGCGCCCACCACATCGTGATACCATCCATGGAGAGTTCCTGGGATATAGGATCGAATACCGACCACGTGACCGCGGACCTGAATTTGACAAGGAAATCTATATACGTGACAGCACTATCACTGTAAGTGAATGTTTTACCTCCTCTGTGTTTTGTCATCATCTTCATGATTTAGGACAGTCCTCCTGTTCAGGCCTCACACTTCTTCCCATCTTTTTGCTGGTCTTCCTATTGGTCTGCAACCAATTGTAAGGGAATGCGACAGCTCTGCATTTGGCTCCAATCTTTCTTATTAATTGTCCATGTCCCCGATTCATACAGTAAAACTGGAACGGCCATTGTCTTATAGAATTTTAAATTTGTATCCTTTTCGGATTTTCCTTTTCAAGGCACGAGCTATTATTCCACAAATACCAGGCGTCTCATTCCAGCTGGCATTCGGGTAAGTAGATAACCCTTCGTGCGTTAAAAGAGTTGCAGAAATCACAGGGGTAAATCCAGTCAGTGGCGGGTCATCATCATCATTATTATTATTGCTATTATTATTGTTATTATTACTACTATTATTACTATTATTATCGTCATCGCAACCCCCATCGCCCCCGCCACCACCATCATCATTACCATTACTATTATTATCATTATTAACATTATCATCATTATCATTATCATCATCACCATCATTATCATTATCATCATGATCATCATCACCATTATTTTCCTTATTATCATTATCATTAATAATATATTATTGTTTATTATTTATTATTGTTTATTATTTATTATTATTTATCTTTATTATTTATTTATATTTATTATGAATTCTTATTTTTTATTATTATTATTATCGTCATCATCGTCATCATCACATCATCATCGTCACCATCAACATTATCATCATCATTTATTATGTATTATCCTTCTTTATTATCATTATCATCATGATCGTGATTATTATTAACATAATCATTAGTATCCCCATTAATATTTTTATTAGTCCTATTAGTATTATTGTTATTTATTGTTTATTTTTGTAGTTGTACCTATTACCATCAGAATCACTATTATTTGCACCATATCAATTAGTTTTATTTTAATTAGTTTTGGTATTATCATTTTCATTATTACGTTAATATTCATATTTTTCTTATTGTTATGGTTTATTATTATTCTATTATGTTCATCGTTATTATCGTCAAGGGCTACCTACCATTATGGTGACTTCATTCATAGAAGAGGTGTTCAAAATGATGCTTTGTTGATTGATACAATGTTTCAACCGTCTCCTTGTATCTATATGGACGTTTCTGAGAACTGAGGGTGTGACAGAGGCACATGCTTCAACAGTCCTTTGAGGACATTGAGACCCTTCCTCTGCCGCTCCGCTCGCTTCTCTTACAAGCACGCCACTGAGTGGATTTATCCCTGTGATTTCTGCAACTCTTTTAACGCACGAAGGGTTGTCTACTTACCCGAGGGCCGGCTGGAGTGAGCCCCCTGGTATATTGGAACTTACTCACTTTATTACTTATTTCTTCGTTGTTTGTTTTAAATGTCACATTACAACCCAAGTAATTAAATGTTCCCACCTGCTCTAACACATTATTTAACACTATCGTTGATATTTTTATTTGTTTTCCTATAAATATCATCTTTGACTTCTCATCTGATACATTAAAACCATAATCCGGTATTAATTTTTGTAATTTGTACATACTTATTTGCAGCTTATCCTCTCTGTCTTGTATTAACATCATTTCATCCGCAAAGGATACCATATTTACTGCACTATTTTTTTATTCCTAATGGTATTTCATCTTTTAATTTCCTAATGATATCGTCCATATAAATGTTAAATAATAGCGGAGATTAGCTACATCCTTTCCCTAAACCATTATCATATCTTGTGATAATCGTCCATTTCCTAAAGCTTTTTACTTTAATTTGTATTTTGTGTGTAGCTTATTTTACTTTCACCTCGAGTATTATATGGAAACTTATGTTTACATACCTTTTACCTGATTGATAGCACTGCTACATCGTATGCACCTATAATAACGGGTGATCCAAAAGACCCCGAAGCGGCTGCGCTGTGTTTTGCCTGTACGCGTCCTCTGCGCTCGTCGCCGACAGCCGCTACAATTGAACAGCGCGGATGAAACCATACATTTTTAAAACTACTTTTAAAGGCTTTACTTACCAATGTTATTAAAGGAGATGCTGAAACTGGCCACCGTCGGTGTCCATATATTTTTGAAACTATCCATCACCTGCCGTAGTTCACGTTGAGATATGCTGGTAATTTCCTGGCGGATATTTTGTCTTAATTCTTCCAGGGCATGTGAGTTTGTCTGGTACAACTTATGCTTTAAGTTAGCCCAGAGATAGAAATGACACATCACATGGAAGTCTTTTAGCAAATCGCACTTTCACTTGGCGAGCTGACTAAGCTAACACATACGAATCATAAATAAATACACGCTGTGTAGTACAAAACAACTTTTGAGCCATAATGCACGTTTTGAGTACGTACAGGACAAAATAATAAAGCACACTGGTAATAACTCAACCGCATGATAGTGCGTCAGCTCAATACTGCACTTTCAGAGCAGAGAAAAACACGTCAACCACATAACGTTGTGTACAGCAGCTGCGTTATCGTGTTTCCGTTTGCGCAGTGGATGTTTTTGGGTCTCTCTGTATGTAAATAATATTTCAAGTAATGGAAATAAATTTCGGAAGAACATTGCCGAAATCTACAAGGATAAGAGGTATACATAAGGGGGACACCTCGAATAGTGCGGCCGCCAACACCCCCACCCCCCAGGAGAAAGGGCTGAAGTGAGGGAACCGCAGGGTCGTAGGAAGACAGACGCGCGGAGGTGCCTAACAAAAGTTGAGATTTCTTCATCACGGCGTCAGACCCCGCTGGGCAGCTGCCATCGAGTGTCGTACAAGCGTCCCCACCCACTAGAGGACAGCGACCACACAACGCCACGTAGCGCCTCGGACAATAGTTCCAATGCGATACCGCCGTTCACTACACGCCTGAAAGTACACCTGAAAGATGACAAGGAAATGGAATGAAGGGAAATTATGCAAAGGAAAGCATTAGATTCCCGTACGTTTTTACAAAAATATTTTTGCGAATGAACATTTTTCCGAAAAGCGGGAGCACCAAAATAAAAATATGTTAATACTATTTTCCGAAAACTTAATTTCCGAAATTTGATGTTTGCCTATACAAGTTTATTGAAATCTTAGAAAAGTGAGTAACTGTATGTGCAGAGCAAAACTATCAAAGTATGGGACTATGTCCGATGGTGTGTAAATACTCTAGCTGTCAGTTTGCTGCTTTAATTTGTTCATATTGTAGTGATTTTCTGCAAGCTCAACCACTTCTATTTCGGCTTTGGTTGTACTGAACGCCCGACAAGAAATTCCGGTACCATTGTTTCTGTATCACTTTTGATTTGAAGTTCTGTCAATGCAGTGTAAAAATTTGGATGATGTTAGCCAGCACCAGCTGAAATCTGTTGTGGAAATCTTCCTAATGTTATCGGTGCAGTGTTCATTCATTCTCCAATTTAGGATGATATTGGTTGCACCACTGAAGCCGATAACGGAGTTCCGCTGCGCTTGTAAGGTTCCCTGCGACCTGAAATGCAGTTTAGATCGAAATAATCCAATATTTGCAAAATGTCATCACATGCGGATTCCCTTAATTTCCGAAAGCATGCAATGTGTCTGCTACTGGGACAAACGCGAGTAACAACATGTGGATTTCAGTATTCAACTGTCAAACTGTCAAGATGTAATTCTAACCTTGTAGATTTTGACGAATTTTAAAACAAACTTAGCAACAGTGTACATTCAGAAAAACTTTCTGTACACTAATTTCGGAAACTCTTCGGAAAATGGTTATTCGGATCTTTAAAATACGGAAAAATATCTTCAGAAGAGTGGGTGGGAACGAGGCATTCGCATAAGTGACTAGGGGAAACCACGGAAAACCCAAAATAATGAAAACTAGTGCTACCGAAGTATATGGTATCCTCATTTTCCTTAAAGGGCATGCGGAATGGGATTTTCGGTTGGAAATTCTGAATGTTTAAAACATATTTACTACAGTTCCTTTAAATCTCCTCTTCAATATATTGATATTTATATTGTGCATTCTATAAGTATTGATTTTAATCTTCAATAAAATGCTGCACATGCATTTCAACACGTTTAATTAAAATAAAGGTTATTTCATTGTAAATGTGTGGTAAATGTTTCAGCACATTATACCAATAACTCTCACAGATAATGGACCATATGCGTCGAAAATTATTAGTATTTCACAAATAGCAGTTAAACAAGATGAGATTTACTTGATATAATGATTTCAATGTATTTACGATTAACGTATCTCTTTGAAGCATATAATCTTAAATATTCATATGAAAGTAAAACCTGAATTTGTAAAAAAATTACAAAATTCTCCATTTCGACTCCCATTAATAGCTTAAACTTCTTTAAACAGAACCACAAAATATTCCCTGACTGCAAAACTGCAATCAACTATTTTTATTTTGTTCTTGTAAATAATTTCAGCTGAAAATATAAATATTGCTTTTGTAACGTTTAATGTAAAATGCAGATGGTATTCTTTGTCATAGTGGCAACCTGTAAATGTACAAGAAGACTTTGAATACATTTCAATTATCCAAATTTTACTTTCAGAACGTGTGGAAGCCTTCAAGTTCTGAAGGTAAATTCTTTAATAGCATAAATGCGTAATTTGTCGTCCTATTGAACTAGGTAAATTCTAAAAGTTGGCCGAATTAGACAATAAATAAATCATTTTGCTTGCACCTAAGACCTTCTAGGAGTTTCTACCCCTTTATGCTTGACGTTTAGCGATGGCAGTTATTGCTTTTGTACGGGATCCCATAGGTGGACAAAACATATTTTGTAAAGAAGGGAGCCGTGCTTGGAACATGAGATGAGCCAAAATCAATATGATGCGAGATCACCGCCCTCCTTGGACCCCTAAGATCGTCTCTTTTGAGAATGAAAAATGTCCGCTTTTGAAGTAAAAGTTGAGCTCTCTGTCTGCTATGTTGCGAAGACTATACAGAGAGAGAGAAAGGGGTGAGGAGGGTTGGAGAATTGTGATGAAAACGAAAAATAAACTGTATCCATCGACTTTTGTACGGTATCCAAAAACACCTGCGCTCTCCGGGAAAATAAGCTCTTTCAAAGATAAACATTTCCTGGAATTCTTCCCTTAGGTTTGTCAGTAGGGCCGTGCAAAGCTCTAACAATCAGACTGGGTGTCTCAGAGTGATTAAGCAAGGTCTCTCTACCTCACCAGTAGAACAGATACTCCAAAACATTAGCACTATTCACATGTAAGCAAATTATTAACCACAAAAAATATACGTATCGAGACCATTAACTTTAAATACGTAAAATATAACAAATGTGTTTTAATAACATTCAATTACTGAATTATGTATTAAGGGACACTGGGAGTGAAATTTTGGTCAAAATTGTCAAAACGTTTTAGCTTAAAATGTTCCTGGAACACCTGTGCATTTGGATCACCTAACGTTTTTCATATCCCCCACTACATGTGGTCATTACGGCCCTTTCAAATAGCGCTCTTCCCTTAACGTACACAGGATGCTCCTATATAAAAGCCTGTTTTTCTCAAAACTACATTTCTGCAAATTGCAAAAGAAGGTCGCGCCTGAGTTTTGCTTCAAATTCAATGAAAATTTCCAAAACTATTTATAAATAGCAGCTAAACAAAACTATATTTCAATATTGATGTTATCATTAACATGAATTCCAAAAACTTTTTTTTTGTATAAAACATCAATAATTATTAACATTAAACTTTCTTTGTTATTAAAAAAATATGTACAGCATAATCAGCAAACGTATTTGAAATATCTCTTCATACAAGAGTATCAGTTCTGCCAATATAAATGAATTTTGAAAAGTCAATAGACGCGAGCTCTATTTTGAAAATGTGCCTATTAAATTCATAAAATAATTTATATATCCTAAACGAATTATCCAATTTTAATGAAATTTGGTGTACATCCTATTCTCATATAAATACAAACACAGTAAAACTTTCAGAAAAATCTATCAAGAAATGTGGGACTTTCAAATTTCACTCCCAGTAAATTGCAAATAAAAGAATATTTATTTAAAATACTCAGAGAAAAAATCATCAACCACCATCTATAGATCCTGGATCCCATCCTGGCTTTTCCCTTCAATTCAAAGGGAATACTTCATGTTTCGTGCATAGCTAAATCTAATTTCTTATATTTTTATAAGTATAAAATTGATTGCCTTATGCAAATTTTTATCAATTTCTTTAAGTTTCTGTTATATAATTTTGAATGTGGGTGAACACAGCAAACGAGGCATTTCTTGAGATGCACAAGTTTCCTTTCTGATTTTATTACTTGATATGTAAGTAGTATTGATTTCTAGAATATTAAAAGTTTGACATACCTTATTATGAATATTTCCAGGACATTTTTATTGTTACACAAAATTTAATTTTAAGAATACTCGAAGTATTTTGTAAAACTTTATATTTTTTCATTACACTTATCACTCGAATTTCCATTTATTATAAGAATTGTTTTGAAAAGTTAAGCATAAAGGGATCACGAAAATGTATTTTATATTTTAATAATGTGGAAAATGCGTGGATTAGAATTTCAACTAAACTGTGAGAAACTTCTGAATCATTTATTTCAGCACTGAGCACACCGAAATCAAAAAGGTGATTTTCTAAAGTATTGATGTTAGAGACTTAAGTTTTGCACAGCAAAGAAGTGTGTGTCCCAAATTTCATTCTAATATCTAATCACATTCTTGATATGTTAATTAATTTATATCAATTTGATTGGGTATAATAAAGATCTATCTCCTCCAACAGATATTCAACAACAGCGTTGAGTTTTTAAAATTGTATCTTTTACTACCTTTTTAACAACTTAAAGTATGAAAATTTTGATATAGTGAATAGTTTTCTTTAAAAGAATTTTGAGTACCGCGAAATGTAAAAATGTCATAAAAACAGCGCATTATTATAGTAATTATTGTTTTTAAAAATAAAGATAGAGATAGAAAATATCAGAATTCCAATACTACCCATATTGGAAAAAAGTTTAAATCTCTAGCAAGATTTTTTTGGAAGAAGAGTTTAAAGTTGAAATGCAAGGCAGAGGCGCACCACTTTTAAAATGGTGTCCAAAATATGTGTTCGCCCCTCCCTAGGAGATTAGAACATATATATTCTTTAAAGTATGGTGCACATTTTGCAATAAAAATCCAAAAATCGATTTTTCTGACCAAACAGACTAAAATATCACTTCGATGTTCTCTTAAAAGTAAAATACTTATTCTTTTTTGTTGCATTTCTAGCTCTTCAGCATTAAACAAAACTTAAATTATTTTACGTTCTCGTAAAATCTTGGAACTTCCTGTATACTTTTCCTGTTTTAGAATCCTTTACATCGAAATTTCGTGGGGTTCTGTGTTATCATTCATGTTTTGAATTCATGACCAAAACTCTTCCATGTGTATAGGCTTCGAAGAGTTAGCTGCAGATTCGCCACATTCAAGCTTTTAACATGCATACATATTCAACGGAATATCGTCCGAATATATGGACATTCCATTCATTTTACTTTTGGCACCAGATCCAGCTCTCCGTTAATTTTTACGTACGATACTTGAATACAGGAAAGCAATACATGCGGACGTGAAAGCAAGAAACCTAAACAAACTGATGGAAACTACCTGCTACCTTAAATGTGCCAATAAAATACTGATAACAAAACCGTGCGTATCAAGGTTCAAACTACGAGGATACTGAAGGGAAAAGTCACGTTTCTGACATTAAGTACATTTCAGTGTAACACAAAATATAAAGTAGTACCTAAACTTGTACACTTAGAAGATTTACTAAATGTTTTGAAAGACACTAATGTTCAATAAGTTGAGCAGCCCTTTGTATACCCTCTTCCAGTTTTGAGAAGGTTCAACCTTCGGTTTCTAGAAGAATCTAAAGCTCGTCTCAACCTTAGAAGACAGTGCACGTCAAGTGGGGGGCAATGTTGCAACATGTACTATATGTATGCCTTGGTTCATATTCGAACCACAAATCAAGTAAGAACCGACGCAGAGTGGCCCTTGAGAAATTCGGTAGGGTCCCATCACCGTGATGATAGCGTGACAAAAGTATATTCAACGTGGCTGGTATATTTTCAAACACTAAAGAGTGAAGAATTCGTCGCACTGCACTTTGCACTATTCCATCATATTGCGTTAGTCTAGCGTTTTGTGTTGTCCCGACCTTTTTGCTTTCTTTTTCGTGGCGTTCTTATTGGTCCTTTCATTAGTTCCTTTTTAATCCTATACACCACTGCTTCTGAACACCCGATAGCCTTACCTGTTACTTTTACTGCCTTATTAATACTCATTTGACTTGAAAAAGCTTATCTAACAGATTTATAATTATTTAACGTTGCTTACTTCTTAATTTACCCATATACCCTCTCTTCCTAGCTTCCCCCTCCACTACTACAAATATTTACGGAAAATGTTAAATAAATAACGTAATAACACTTCACAGATTTCACACAGTATACACACACACATGCGCGCGCGCACTTCTTTACGAACTGATATTCACTTTTACTGCTGCCTTGTGTCTAACGCTCGACGCCTTTTATCTGAATAGGTGAATACCTTTGTTTGCCTTACACGATGAAAGTAAGAGGTTACAGGCTTCTGGTTTATTTTAAAACCTGTCTCTAACCCTCCTCAACAATTGTTCTCGCTTTGTCCCCGATGTAAACTCAATAATAAAAACGTTTCCCACTGCGTAACTTTTGCAGTGCACAGATGTCAAATTTTCCGAAAACATTTAATTTAAAAAATTGTTATACTTAACAGAGTAAACATAGAGAATTCAAAGTAGGCAGGTGGCGGCATTATAGTTTACTCTAGCTAAGAAAAAAATATATACGATTTCTAGCAGTTACTTTATTAGTTGGTGCGTGATGGTTATAGAACCAAAAAACATCGGAGTTTTACTGAAAAAAACGTTTTCTGTAGAAATTTGGGCCCATAGAAGTGTATAATGGCCGTAAAAAGGATATAACCTATTAGAGAATAACATTCTGCATAGAATAATGTGTTCAAACTTGAAATTTATAACAACTGAATGTTTACACCATGCTATTAGGAACCTGGCAACAGCGCAAGAGTAGAAAAGGAAGAAGCTAACGGCAACTCGTATGCGCTAGATAGAGACGGATATACCGCATTTAACTCCATACTGTCATCTAAGGGTGAGACCTATAGTAAAACATAATCAAAACAGGTAAACAAGGCTATCGATATGTGGTAACGCCCGATAGTTATGCAATACACCTAACGCACAGGTAATACCAGTAGGTTCTTAACCAGGGGTACTAAAACAAGCGTGCACACGGTAGCTTCCCCTCCACTGACCAAGGCAAACAGAACCAGACCTGCTAGGCAGACCCGGATGGCGCGGAGTATCTTCTCCAATATTCCACCGTCCCATTCACTTTTCGGATGCTACTCGTCCACCCAGAGTCCCTAAGGCTGTCTTCCTAATACTCTGCATTAACAAATTATTTTTGTCTAAATTAAAAATCGTGAATCGAACATTCAAAGCTTTTTGTTATAATCACATCCTTCCTCGACAGCCTTCTCATCTCCATTTGTAGTGTTTCTTGCCACGGCACTTGCAAGACCAAAATACTTCCCTACAAAACATCCTATGAAACGTATCATTGTGTTCCTCCCCCATTCAACTCCCATATGTCTAATATATAACGGGTGGAAGGGAAGTAATTACATTAATTTAAGTCAGTGGTAGATCTCCGTATTTGGAACACATTTTGTATCTTACGTTTTTGTCTTTGAACATTTCCTACGGAGATATCTTAGTTTTGTCAAAAACAAGCTGGCAACACTGCAAATTGTGTGGGTGTCACTTTCACTAGGTCACTACATAAACAAACATAGAAGCGGTGCATCTTGAGAACATAAACACCTACCCTGCCTTGTCCGTCTGTGTTTACTGTGCTAGTGTAGGCCAATTACAACCGTTAGCTCCCAAAACATTACACGAAAGCGAAAGCGTCCGACCTGTTTACATCCACAAACCAGGTCAATTCCCTGACCAACCTCAACGCAACGTTGTCGAGTACTTCACGTCTGAAAGAACAGCTCTGAGTATTTGTTCACTATTTTATATGATTAATTATTTCAAAACCTGTGTGATGTCCCATAATTACTACTTAAGCTATGTCAGACATAAGTCACTCTACGCATGCTACAAGTAACAAACTGTTATCTTCGCACATTCTTGTGGAATTGCGCATTTAATTTGGATCAAAAACCAGTTATATTTTTGAAACCGGCTGATCAAAGAACAAAATGTCATTCGACTTTTCTCTTTGTAATGCTTCTATGAAGCACATATTAGAAGGAATGTAATGACTTCCCTTCCACCCTGCATATAGTATGAAACACCCGACATCCAAGTTCCAATAGATACCATCATCCTCTAGAACGTTACCTGCCACTACATTTAGTTATGCTACTGATTTCCTCATGACATTCTGTTTTAGAACTTACAAATGTGTGCTCCGTGAGCGTGTCATTTGTGGTAGTGGATTGGTAACAATTACTAATTAGTTACGATACACACAAAAAACTAAAAGTTATTTGTTTGCAAAAAATGGACTAAAGCTAAAGCTCTCAGTATCCATTGGTTGCAATCACTTTATGGTAAAACAGGTGTTTCCAGGAAACTGCATTTTGTAAATGGACACTCATAGAAGTAATTGGTAGCTGATGTTTAAAAATCTCGTTTTGCATTGGTGTTTAATTCGCCATTCAACTGAAAAGTAGTGCACACTGCGTCCCATCACAATTTGGCATTAATTAAAGTCAGAAGAGAAATAAATGGCACACAGTTGTATATGACCGCATTTATTTTTTAATTTATTTTTTTGAGAAAAACCTATTGCTTTGGTTTTTTGTAAACACTGCCTATGTGCTTTCCAGTAGTTTGTATCTATTTATTTTGCTCCCTTATTGAGGTTCAAATCATCCAGTAACAGAGCGTTTGCGCTTTTATCAACAACTTCACTCCCTGGACTAGGCACATCTTCCTTTGGTCAGATCCATCTCTTGCTTGAGCTTCTACATGTTTTCCTCGTGGTTTGTGCTGGTATTCTTTCGCCATACATTCTAGTCAGATGTGTCCAGTTCTCTCTAGTCTCTTCGATTTTATCATTTATCTTATATACACCTAGTTCTTCTCGGATATCCTTGTTGCGAAAGAGATCTCTTCTAGTACAACCTTTTACCCTTCTCAAAAATCTAAGTTACCTTTATCTTTCTCATTCATAAACCAGGACTCACTACTATACATCAATAGTGGTACTGCCATTGTTTTATAAACCTTGAGTTTGTATTTTTCCTGCTGTTATACCAAGTGAGTCAGCCGCGCCTTATTTTTTTGGAAGGTAGGCCACCCATATAACGGCATGTGCGCTTTAGTCCAGTTTTGCGCTTACTAAAATGTATATCTTGACGTTCTTAAAGAGAGGAATGCGCAAAAGTGAGAGCAACAGTGCTTTGAGGGACAGAACGTACTCCTCGCTAAAGTATACCTCAAAAACATACGACTCGTTTACTGAGAGTGAATTCCGGTTTCCAGCCGATTTTACAAACTTTTTATTAGAGTATACATAGCAACGTAATTCAGTAAACGCCTCAGAAAAAATGGACCTATCATATGAATACACTAACAACGTCAGCTATAAAGAAAATGGCGGATTCTTGTACTTAGAGCAGGGATTGGCTGCCAAAAAATTTAGATACACCTCATCCATTACGGACCCGTACAGTCAAAACGGACATATTATTAAACAACAGTTTATTTGCATTTTTCGTGAACTACGCCTCGTGCATCTCAATTAATATGCATAACAGCTTATGCCATTGAAGTAATAATATTAAAACACCCAGTAAGTGATTAAAACTGTCTTAAAACGCTAAATCAAGCCCGAAAACTTCCGAGGTGGCAATGGCATAGCACCAGGCATACAAGTCCTACTATTGGACGTGGTACGTGCTTTCAGGAAGTCTCGAAATAGCTGAATAGAATTGTGGCGGGTCCTCTGCGCTTAACCCCAAATGACACGGGTTCGAGTCTCAGCATTGTAAATATTTTTTTTTTTTTTTTTTTATGTTCATCAAAAATTGGACACCGAATTCACAATAATCTAATTATGAAGTCCCTGAGGGTTTAGGACATTATAATTTAAATCGTTTTTGGTTGTCTGTATTTTTAATAGCACAATAGTTCATTGTGTACAAAATTGAGTTTAACTTCCATGTTAAACTCTCACAATGTAATTTCCTTGCTTTATGTGTATGAATGCTCCTTATTTCAGTTGCACCTACCTACAGGTGTGTTTAAACAACTGCATAATTGTAGTTCACCAATAAAGAAACATCAAACAATGTCATAAAACATAAATAAAACGATAAACATGAATATAATAACAGTTTTCAGAATAATGGTTTGTAAATTGTGAGGATTGCACGGTAAAAAAAATTAGTACATGCAGGTGATTCGAACCATCTTGACAGCAGACAGATTACTTCGGAGTCTGGCGCCCGTTCCAACTGAGTTACCTAGTAACGTGTGAGGTAAACATTCCGTTTAAGATGTAATATTCGCTGGTTCCAGTGAACATTTGCAGAAGTGCAAACGTCAGCTGTCTAATTACGAATATATTAAAAAGCCATGTGATATCATCCATATTAGTACTAATTTCATCGAGTGTTTAACCTCCATGTTAAATACGCGGGTAGAACCTAGTAATGGGGTCGATGTTTTCATGTTGGACTAAAAAATGCGGATTGCATAAAACTCGAGAATAAGGGGCAGCTGACTCACCTGGTATTGTAACGTTTTTGTTATTGTGGCGAATATTTGCTGGTATTTGTTTATTTTGTTTTCTATATCCTTATTTATGTCGAAACTCGTATTAAATTCCAAATATTCAAAATTAGATACTCGTTCTAATACCTTTTATCACAATTTTGGAGCCTTTAGGATATTTTCATTTGTTGGCCCTCACTTTGGATTTATTTGTTGATATTTTCATGTTGTAATTCTTTGCAATTATATTTAGTTTATGAACGGAACATTGTAGTTCATTTTCGTATTAGAACCATATCATCAGCATATAACACATATAACACAATATGTATGTAGTCATTTCTACTTATTTGTATACCTGGTTTATATCATTTTTTTTCTACATTTTCGCCAGATCATCAATATAAATATTGAACAGTGTCGGTGACAGACTGCATCCTTGTTTAACCCCTTTATTTGTAGCAATTTGTAATACATCATCTGTAGCTTTATTTGCAAATATGTGACTATGATTATGTTTGGAAGCAGGTTTTCCTTTTGCATCTGAGCCTAAAGATATTTTTGTATGTTTCCTTGTCTAATTACACTACATAGTGTAACAAAAGTCTTACTGTCAGAACTTTGCATGAATGTAGCAGCATTTGCTGGCTGAATAAGTTGTGTGTATGTGTGTAGTGTTTAACGCCCGCTTTTACTACTACGGTACCACAGGCGGTGACACTGATGATACATGGAATGAAGATGGAGCACCGGTGGAATGAGATGGCGGGGAAACCGGAGAACCCGGAGAAAACCCGCCCAGACGCCGCTTCGTCCACCACAAATACCACAAATCGGGTCCCTGGGATCGAACCCGGGCCGCCTAGGTGGTAGGCGAGCGCGCTAACCGCTCGGCCACGGCGCCGCCTGAATAAGTTGTAATGGAGTGGTTGTAGCATATTTTGAAATCTTGTAGTTTTCAGCTAAACGTTTCCAAACATTAGTCACAGATTGCTCCACCACAATTATAAGGGATTTTAAATTTTGTGGATATATTTGTAATATTTTAGGACACAGAGGACTAATCTTTTTAAATAAGAGTAATACTATAGTATTTTAATATTGACATACAAAACAGGCCTGTAGGTTTTTATTCCGTCTTCTGATTGTTCCACAAACAACATTTTAAACCTTTAGTATATGTATTCTTTTTTAAAAAAAAAAAAGATCCTCAGTGGTCAAATTAATTGCAACTTTCTGCTGAAAATTTTAACAACATGGATTACAAATTACATCAAAACATTTTAACGCACAAAAGTGAAGAAAAAAGTATCAGTGTCGACTAAAAGGCACTGCAAGTAAAACCATGTGTTCATGGGATTTCAATTGCCACGTGTTTTAATCTTAAACTTAATCTTAATCTTAAACTCATTTTTGAATTGTTCGCAACTGTAACCAGTTCAGCTATGAGCACCCTTAAGAAAATTACAACGGCTTGGTTGACTGCTTGGTGTTCTAGGGTAGTTGCGTATTCCATTGTCGAGGTATTATCTCCTGGATAACTGAAACCAAAGTTTGAAAGACAAATAAGTTTTCTGCAAGGGAACGATAGGTAATATGAGTTTGAGAAAATTTTTTAGACTACTTAAAAGCGCACTTATGGTATAATTCCGTGATCATATGTCTCGGTTTTTACTAAATTTTAAGTAGCGTGATCGAGTAAATACCGTCAACTCATACTCCTTCAGTTCGTAGATTGTACGCAATACGCTCCTGAGTGCCAGTCCATTGGCCTGGGTTGTACAATTGCCTCACTTTTGGGCGAGGATCCAGCTGCGTTGCCCATATTGGATCCGCTAAACAAGTTTGATTTTTATTACTATTTCAAGTAGTTTTTAATTTCTGTTTTACGGTGTTTTATCCTAGTGCGTTTTTATAGGTCTGACTTTTATTCTTGTTTTGGGTAGCATTTAGCTTTGTAAGAGTTATTTTACAGTATTCTAAACTACTTCGTTCTTATAAGTCTGAGTTGATTAGTTTTAGAGCTTTAGAAGTGAGAGTGCTTTAGTTCTAGGGGCTTTTCAGATTTTTCTGACTCTCTTTGAGGTCTTTTATCTTTCTTACCCTAGACATTATTGTTTTAATGTCTAGTATTTTAGCCTTTCATTTTAAACCTCGGCGTTTTAGCCCTTTTAGATTTTGCTTTACTACGGGCCCGAATGACCTCCTTGTCGACGGTCCCTTAAACTTAACACTCCACTCCACTAGCTTACATTTACGCCTAAAATCTCGCATTATCTAAGGAGACACCGCAGTATCTTCCAAGACATGTATGCGGCAATATGAGATTTGAGAAGTTAAAGAAGTTGGTCTTTTAAAAACAGATGGAAGCGAGTAGCTTTGTAGCTCGACGATGCAGATTATCTCACAGGTCCATGATAACTGTGAGGGAGCCTTTAGAAACCACGAACCCGCATGCATTGTACATGAGATCGGCTCGGTCTGGTCGTAAATTTCTGAACAGGACGGACGAGCTAGACAGGGATGCAAACAGACACAAGAGCAGCTAGATCCATTCGATCAACTTGTTAACTGAATGATACATAGTTACTGATATAACCCCGGTCTACCATAGGTAAACATATGTATCAATCTCTTTCTGATGAAATTTACACTCACTCCTCTTTCCAAACTAAGTTGCAGCATTGACAAACCAGTGTTGATATGAATTGAAATCATATAGGTAAAAAATTGAGCTTTAATTACCCCAGTGGTAATTTGGTGGGGTATATGTCTGCAAAGTGTGTGCTCAGCAGCACCTTGGAATTTTTATATATAGAGATCTTGAACGAAGTGCGTATACTCTCTAGGGATTCCTGAGGAACTACTTAACTGGAAAGCAGTTACTCTTGCTACGCTAAACACTTTTCACGCGCTGTGTGAGGGAAAGCTTGCAAGGAACACTTCGCTTGGAAATTATTATTCTGTTAGGATTGCAAGATTAGCTGACTCAGGTGCTTTTGGCCTAAGGTATATCTTATAAGGCCATTTTTGAAAAGCAAAGTTTGAATGATAGGCCTTTTTTCGACAGAACGAACGAAAGAATAGGAGAAGCGTACGATATCACAAGGATTGCTCGGATGTGTGGCTCAGTGCGCTGAGCACAAGGCCAACCGATCGAAACGTCTATGTTTGTGGTAGATGTGGAGGTGGAATACAAACAAAGCGTTCCATACTGAGCCTATGGTCAGATTATTGTATGCTAGAGTCCGGAGGAAGGACTGTGAGTGAGCTGGGGCCAACGAGCCAGCGTGGAGTACCTAACGTGTGCTGAAGATTCATCTCGGCGTCAGGCTTCTTCGTGTAGCCGCCAGCCTCACGAGTTTCGACACTGAATCCCTTAAGGGTACAGGCGACCACAGCGCCGCCTCTACGCCCAGAGTAGCAGTTACAAAGCGCAAACTCCACCACGTAGACTGCACTAAAATGGTGGTGAAATGAAATGGAGGGAAGGGAAGTCACGTGAAGGAAAGTAATGAAACCAGAATTCGCCTAGCAATCAAACAAAGCCACGAGAGGGGGGAAAAAAACATTTGGTCAGATTAGCTGGACACTGGATCGAACCTGGGAATTCGGCATTACCGCCTAGGCTCGGACTATATTTCCAAGAAGCAGATCACACAAGCCTCGCTATTGGAACGAAATCTTAGTTCAGGAATAGTGGAGGGTTTCTTGTTGGAGTTGCCTTAACATTACGAGAGAACTATTACACACTATAGGGGTAAAAATATACTACTTTAAAAAGGAGCATGTGTCGTGTTATAAGAGGGCGACCTCGGAAATAATACACGCCATCTACAATCGTCTACATTTATAGCCAGTTTGATGCCTACTGTGTTACCAGTGTGAGTGATTCTGGGCAAGTCTTTGCAGGATGCACTCTATACCTTAAAACTCTCTTATCTACAAACTATTCAAATGAAAGATGTAATCTCACCACGTTTTCAATAAAACAAACTTGCGAGGATGTATGTCAACAAAAGTTTACGAATCAGATGGAGTAGTGTGTGGTGTGTCTAAAGTAGACAGTGGTAGACAAATATACAAGAGTACAAGAAAACCAAGTCTGATGTGTTGCACTCACATGACTTTTTCTACTCTTGTACTAACCATTCTTACAAACTCTTATTCCTACATCTTCTTCGTGTTAGTTGAGATAAACATTTGCAGAAATTATCTTATTACTTATCTCCTTGTAGGTACAAGGGGAATATGAGGATACACTAGGCTTTGAGCGAGAGTCAAATCTTTCTAAGCTATGAGATTCCGTTCTCTTTGCACAGTTAACATATAAGAAACGAACAACGATGTTGCATTTAACGAAAGTTTGTTTACCTAAACTGACACAAATGACAAGGAATATCTCCGTAATGGTTCACTCTACCAAAAAAAAAAAAAACTTATTCGGACATAAATTTGTGTGGTTTAGTGAGATCTAAATTTTTGTATAGTAAGATTTGGTCTATCTCTTACGGTTTACGAGTTATTCAAATGCCATCAAGAGTAAACAGGTCTACATAGACCATAGCCAGAAAATTCAAAATATACATTTCATTTGTTATAAAACTACCTTAAACATATGTGATTTTAGAGCCATTAAAAAAATCAAGATTTTCGAAAAAGTTTCCATGTGAAGAACAATTTTCTTCAAAATCTTCGAGTCGCATCCTTGAAAGACATTAAACTTCAATACCAAATTTGGTTTTTAAGCGGCTTTTAATTTTTGGGTATGCTGCCCACAGACTGTCTCTCTCTCTCTCTCTCTCTCTCTCTCTCTCTCTCTCTCTCTCTCTCTCTTCCTCTCTCTCTCTCTCTCTCACACACACACACACGGACCTTTTTCTAAGAATGCTCTTTTGGGATTCAGGGGGCTTCAAAACATGTATTTCCGGTGAAATCTCGACATAGAATTTTTGGGTGAAAATAATACTTCCTCTACTATACGTATTAGAGAGTAACAAGAGAAAAGTCCCTCCTTCTCCAAAAGATCACAAACCTGAAAAATTCCCTATTTGGTCACCAAAATGACCTATGCTGACACGTGCCGAATGTTAGACTTCACAGGAGAATTAAACGCAGTTCAATAGCAACAATATCATTGCACTCAAGGGGCTTTATTTGAAGTCATATAGATTCCACAATTTGTGGAATTACCCTGTGAACACTGTCTTCAGACAACCGCCTAACGACATGTGGTTCAAACACAATCTCAGAAACTTTATAACAAATATAATGATGTAAATCCTATCTCCTTGTGTGGAGGAAGTAAAAGGAGAAACTGATACTCATAAGAGGGTGAAATGACGGTGTTATTGTAGGTTGTCTTGCCCAAGGATCGGCATTTGTCTTCTTAACTCATGTCCCTCTACGTTTCAAGTCGGTGTGAGTGGCTCAGTTTATGTGCGGATCAATACGTCCCAAGATCGAGGGTTGAAGCCCGGCCACCACCGATAATTTTTAAGTATTTAAAAGCGACATCCCCATGTTGTTCTGCGGAACGAAATTCCGGCACACCGGTTGCGCTAATATAATCCACAAAAATTGAGAGTGTCGTTCAAAAACAAAACTGTGTCGTACGTTTGAACTTACAAACTAAAGTAACGGACGTGGTTATGTAGCCCATTAAACGCTATCATTTCAAAATGAATTCTTTCTTCATGAGAAAAGACTTTGGAGAATAAGATACAATATAGAATTAAAAGCTCAACATAAATCTCCAGACATTGTAGCCCGTAGGTTGAGATGCTTAGGACACGTGATCAGAATGGATGACACAGCAGTCCCAAAAAGATCCAGAGTACAAAACCTGAAGCTAGAGGCAGTATTGGCAGACAAAAATTAAGATGGCTGGATGGAGTAGAGAAAGATCTAAGAACTTTAGGACTGAGAAAATGGAGGCAGAAGGCTGTGGTTAGACAGGAATGTACTAAAATCCTTAGGGAGGCCAAGGCCGTAGTGGGGTCCCTAACGTTTTCAGGGAAAATGCAAACAAGCCTCCCCCCGCAAGGCGAAGCATCATTGGGGTTCATCATTGGGGTTCATCACACAGTGGACGCCAAAACAGACATTTAATCAAAGCAATTCCACCGACACACACGACCGTGGCGAGGCGCCACGCCTTCCGCTCGCTGGTCCTCTGACTAAAATTCTTGGCATTACAGGAACCATCCTAGCATTCGCCTAATGACCTAGGAAAGCCACGATTGAAAACCATAGACAGAGGGGCGTTCCAAGGGAAAACAAACCATGGATCTCCCGAATGCTATACTCTCACGTCACCGCGGAGCCATCTTGCTCGGTTGCATAGAATAGTTTAATATCGCCCCTCTCCTACCAAGTTTTCAAAATTAGTTGAGATACTATTACTTGAGGACAAAGAGTCAGACTAAGCTGCAAATTTATCCTCCTTATCTAAACTTTGATTTACAAACAGCTCCTCACCTTATAGCTGAATAAGGTCAACCGTATATTACGGGTACATATGACTGAATTTTCCAACTTCTACATCTTTTAATCAATTTTGATGAAATTTTGTGTGCATATTTATATTGTAACCATATTATGCTGTGCAAAGTTTCAACTCTGTATGTTGCTTGGTTCAAGAAATATTGCAAATTATTTAAATAAATTAATAGTCGCACTTAAAAAGTCCCTTGCGACAAAGTTTTCATCCAATCATTCTAAAATTTTGTAGAGATGCACTTTAAACAAGGATAAATTAGAATTGTATTGGGTTTTTACATCTGTTTATTTGTTTGGCTTACAGAAAAATGTAAATATTTATATTTTATAATTTTTAAAAAATATGGAGTAACAGCCTGTTCTGAAGGATAAAAACACACTAAAATCCATCTGATATCAAAACCCAATAAAAATTTTATTTATAGTACATATTACTACATACTATGCAAGTTTTAAGTCATTCTGATAAGAAATGCTCCGCAAGGAGCTTGAATTGAAATTAGAAGCGTCAAGATATATGTCTTTCTGTATTGTTTTCTGCATTAATAATGAAGGGGGAAGGGTAGAAAAATGATTGTCATTTTGTGACAATACAACCGATTTAAACCTAGAGTACATTCCATAAACTGGACTGCAGTTTATAATATTAGTCCCTTAAATTTGAAACCTATTGATGGAGTTCTCTTATTCCCCCTAATAGAAACGATAAAGCCTTATGACTAACACCAATCTGAGCAAACCATTATTCATTTTGTTCGTTTATTAAAATAAATAGTTAGATACACAGTTGCCTAAGTCAAAGGAAAGCTAACTTCAATATATTTGGTGGGACGCTAAGGGGTGGGTGATCAACGTCACTGCAAAGGGGAAAAGTGGCAATTGTGGTCAATTTAGCAGAATTAACTGCCATTTTCACTAATTTAAATAACAAAGAAGTTAAACATGTTGCTTGGAAGTCCTGCTCTTTCAGCATTTTAGAGCGCACAAGTGGTTTTAGCATCCAAATAAATTCAGAAATTAAAGTCCCCTTTCTCCGCCTACAAATGCAACGACCGTCACTGTACGGACAATTTCACTTCTTGCTTACTGTATGTCTCCCGACCTCTTTCCTTATGTAATATATAGTGTCTTTCAGAAGTCACATCAAACTCTAAAGTGTAATAAATATTATATTTAAGATTGTAAGTAAACAATCATTATTTTGGACAAATAATGTGGTTTCATTTTCACAAAACTGTGAGAATGTCTCCCTTTCTTTTTGCACAGAATTTTGCAGATAATGGCTAGTAATATTGGAAATTTCTTGCGAGATAGCACTTTTCAGCTGCAATGGGAATGTTGGGTGTGCCAGAAAAGCTTTTTCTTTGAGGTAACTTTTTTCTTGACTTTTTGACGCTCTCTATATTGGGTGTGAAAGACCACATAATTTTGCTCGGGTTTAAGATTCTTTTACGTGCCAAACATCTATAACACTGGACAACTAGCTTCACTTACCTTCCGAACGAAGCTATGGTAAATATGTTTACGCACGAAAAAATCCACTCGGCAACCAGAGGCTAGCCTGTTACTCCAGGCCAAGGAAGGCATTTTAAGGTAAGCTCATGCGAAATTTGGCCGGATGATGATCTGGCGATCGCGGTGACCAGTATGTTGGAAAGTGTTAACTGATGATCGATCGCCAAATATATGTTCCTTAAGGTTTCTGACTGAGTTAAGAACTTAATATGTACCTGGTGTAAAATAGTTAAGTTCCAAATTTCCTCAGACACAGAGAAAGGCGCCCTTCATAATAGCATTGCACCAACTGTAATCGTGCATTACATAGCGTTAATATGATAAATATAGTATCAATGAAATGTTAAAGTGGCCGCGCCGTGGCCGCATGGTTAGCCCATTCACCTCTCAGAAAAGCGGCCCGTGTTCGACACCACGCGACCGCATGTGAGATTTGTGGTGAACGAAGCGGATTTCCTCCGGGTTCTCTGGCTGCTCCCACCATCTCATTCCACTGGTGCTCCCTTCTTCATTCCATGTATCATCAGTGTCACCGCCTGCGGTACCGCATATAGGAAAATCGGGTACTAAACACTGCAAAAAAGTTGTAAAAGAAAATAAATGAAAATTTCATCGCCATGTTGATCTAAAACTTTGAGATTTTATGTTCTCCCCGCCCCCCTTCATAACTTAAATATTGCAATATTTCTGATGACTTCAATTTCGAAGTGACTTTTGAAACCAAACGTATGTTTCAAGCGTTATTGAAGTTCCACCAATACACAATGTATGTAGACTGGCACCTGGTCTGTGCCATTTTCAAGGTACACTGACCTTGGCCAACCAAGCTACGAACCGTTACATGCTAGCTTTGACGTTACGCTGACGTTACGCTGACTCACACTGACATATGTGATGACGTCGCTACCCACCACTGATCTCAAAACGAACAGAACCAATAGACGGTATTTCAAAATTCATAACATGGCCCCTATTTTTCAAAATGAATATTTTTGCCCAAATCATCAATTCAATGGGTCCATTTAATTGTACCAATAATTTAACCTTTGGATTTAATCATGAAATAAATCCACAGGTTATTAGACTCTACACACTTTGTGATATTGGTGGATTACATTGCTTCACTGTTAATAGCCTCAGGTGTATGTGATAAGTTATTGAACTTGTTTGTAGTTTCTTGGTACATCATTGTCAATTTCTTCTTGTCGCTCTATCAGATTATATCACTAACTGAACCTGACCATCTGTATCTTTTGTCCTGCTATACAACTTAGCTCTGACTGAGAAATAAAATAGCATCCCGTATCAGTGAGATGTATTTAAAATGTCGCTTCTAAAGCATTTTATGCGGCATTAGAATCTTGGGACATTGAGAGGAAAAATAGTCAACATGTAAAAAAATAGTTTCTGGTGGTATTGAAGGAACTTACAAATTTCCGTCAGAAATATAGAAGGGAGACGTGGAAATATGCTTTAACTGCTGAAGACCCTTCTCAGCAGCAAAGCAAAAACTAGGGTTTCAAAATGACATTAACCCTTGGAGAAAATTGGGAACCACAACTTTGGAGAAAAGTGTTAATGAATATGGCATGGTATACGCTTGTGTGTATCATAGGGTCTGTGAGCTAATCTTTCAGTCTTCTCGCAATATGAGTTAATACAATCACGTAATTGAATTCCGCAGAACACATAATTCAGTTGCCAAAACTGAATTAGTGCTCCAGTTCTGTGCCCCTACTCCTTCTGTGCCTACCAACGCCCACGTTTTTAATCAGTTCGTTTCCCCTCTGAATTCTATTCTGTCTTCCGTTGATTTATTTGTGCGAAAGCTTACGTTAACGTACTGCATATTTATTTCCTATGGTGATAAGGCACAAGGGAGTAAATTTATATAATTAAGCAGACCTCTGTTCTGTCAGTGGCTCAGTGAGCAAGTGAACTTTTTTTTAATTCTTTAGCATATAGAGAAATATTGCCAGTGAAAGTATCCGAAAAGCTGCGGATGGGGTGGTGCTTAACTGGAAGCAGAAATTAAAATTAATAAATATTGTCAAGAATAGTGCTGAAAAACGATGGAAATAGGCACTCACACCTGGTGAATCAGCTGGCTCTATTTTATCGTATCCATGCAACACTTTAGCTGTATTGTGAGAAATGCAGTTAATCGCTCTGGGGACCGTTCTGATAGACATGATGAAGCTTTCCATGAACACAAACTGCCAAGAGCTAAAATGTAAATATATTTTAGTTGACTAGCAAGTAGCTACATCTGTCGGGTGAACCAGGTCAGTAGAGGCTTGTGAGGTGCTATTCAGAACAAAAATCATGCAGATCCTAACGTATGGGATAGAAGTCATGTGGTCACACCTTAGCGAGAAGAACCTATCTGCACTTGAAAGAGTAAAAGCTGTTTATATCAAAAGGGCTATCTGGGTACCAAAAACCAGTAGATCCAGATTCGTCTACCTCCTCGCAAGAGAAACATTCCTCATTAAGGATCTCAGAACCTTGTTACTTCTACAGAAAACAGGAGCCTCAGAGGAACTACTAAAATCACTGGAAAGAAAACGGGAAGAAGTACTATCATGATAGACCAAACGTGGACAACAGCCAACTTCGATATGAGGCATTTACTAACAAGAATGGCAGCACATGGTTGTCACCATATATGTAGCAACAAACCATCTGAAATGTGTGTATGTAAACTATGTGGACAGATTTTTGAGCGCTACCACTTAGAACTATGCAGCAAACGGCAACTATCTATCAGAGAGTATAGACCTATGTAACTTATATGTATATAATGTATTTAATGTAAATCTATAAGTATCTATAGCTGCAATAAGGGTATTATTATTTGACGAAAGTTTTCCAAAACTCACACATATAACAAGGAATACCTCCGAAAAGGTTCACTCTACAAAACAAATTATTCGGACATAAATTGTGTGTTTTAGCAAGATCTACATTTTTTTTACAGTAAGATCTGGTAGATATCTTTCGGTGTACCAGTTATGCACAAGTCATCCAGAGTAAATAGGACTATATGGGCTATAGCCAGAAAATTCAAAATATGCATTTCGTTTGCCATTAAAGTACCTCAAACATATGGCATTTTAGCCATTTTCGAGAAAATAAAAATTTTCGAAAATGTTCAATGTAAAAAAGGGTAGTTTAGGGTGAAGGAATTTTCTTCAAAATCTTCGTGTTGCGTCCTTAAAAGATGTTAAATTTAAATACCAACTTTGGTTTTTAACCGACTTTTCGTTATTCAGTTATGCAGCCCACAGACACACGCGGACCGTTTTCTAAAATAGTTGTTTGGATTCCGGAGGCCTTAAAACGTATGTTTCCTGTGAAATCTGGACATCGAATTTTTGGCTGGAATACAGTACTTCCTTTACTTTACGTAATAGAGAAAGTAAAAATGTAAAATCGAGGAAGACTAAATTTTCTACAAACATACGCGCGCGCGCGCACACACACACACACACACACACACACACACACACACACACACACACACACACACACACACACACACACACACACACACACACACAGTAATGAGTAACTGCTCTGCTGCATTTGTCACATCTTCCCTCTTTTGTCTTGTAGTCTTTCTCCTGGGATTCACAGCTTAACCACTTCTTTCTGCTGAATTTTGTTGTTTTCTTAGCCCCTTTGTCCCATATTTTATTCATACACTGCGAAAAACTTAAGCAGAAAAGAAGCTTAAATCTAGTACCGTGCATTTAAAGCCTGCGCTAAACATTTTAAAAATTGCGGAATCTAAAAAAGTCATTGCCAACCGATGACTGAAAGTTTGGGAATAATTTAAGTGTATAAACCTAAAAATCGTCAATATCATAATTCTTCAGTCATTTTTGAGTCCCAGTGACAATAAGAGAATAAACAAAGTCGCGATTTGCAATAAATTGAAATACAAAGAACAGACGTTGCATATGACGGGCTAGAAAAAGTATTTCTGCACAACATTGTGTCGTTTCACTATAATACTTCAATTGCTGATGCTTGAACTTCATTGCACTGAATGAGCTTAAGCTAAAACGGGGAATATGAAATATTTTTGTCGAATGACTGCAGGAAAGTAAGTTACAAGTAAAATCAATGTTACATACACAAAGTCTAATTACAGTGCCGCATTACCTGCTTCAGATTACCTGCATATCGCAACGCATGATGATAACATTTTTATGATAACGTTTTTAATTAACTTTTGCTCTTTCATAGGCGTAGCGAATACGTTGCCAAGTTGCTGCCTTCACCAATCAAATGTAACGAACTGTTCTGTTAATTAACTTTTTCTGAAACTCCGGTTGAAGTTTATGAAATCATTGTGTGAAGGAAAACCTGTTTTGTCTCATGGATGAACCTAATGCTAATAATGTTGTTCTTTGTTGGTTCATCATCACCCTGAGTTGTGTAAATAGCGTCTGTGGTGTGGCGCCGAGTGAAATGACTTTACTGTAACGTATAAGACTCTCATTCGGAAGGTCCTGTATTCCATTCCCGCCGGGCCGGCCAATTTCACCATGAGTTTCTTCGTAGTTTTCCTGACATGGTAGATCAGGCGTTGTCACGAGAGGAGAGGTAGCGATTGAACTTACCTTACTCAGCCCACAATCTCTTGCCGAGTGACGAATGTTATTTGGATACAACACTTGCAGTGGTGGGTTCGTTCCACCTCGCGGTGATAATAATTTATACTGTAAAAGGGTAAAGGGTACAAAACGGAGGGGAACACATCGCTCACGTCGACCTACACAGGTTTATTGTGGCCACCATCCCCTAGGAAGCAGGGATGAATGAGGGAACCGAAGGGGTGCTATCAGACTCGCAGCTAGACAGGCCTACCAGAGATGCGTGGAAGTCCCTAACCAGTGCTGAGATGTCTTTATCCCGGCGCAAGGCCCTGCCAAGCACCCAGTATCACACCGCGCCGAGGCGATATCGCGTCCCCCCCCCCTCGACGGAGGACAAGGGCCACCAGACGCTACCCAGCGCCAAGAACAACAGTTACCATGCGCAATCATCCACGCCATCTGGCCGACACTGCCCACACTACATGCCTGGAACTGCACCACCTGAAAGATGATAAGGAAATGGAATGAAAGGAAATGACGGAAAGGAAACCGTGGTATGAAATAATGCACCCCAGCATTCGCCTAAGTGACATGGGGAAACGACGGAAAAACCCATATCAGAGTCCTGTAACATTCACGTAAATGAACTATGAACGGCAGTTACCTTACTGCCCTTCAAAGTAGTCCCTTCCCATTGCTATGCACTGTGATACATGTCCTGGAAACATTGCAAGAAGGCTTCCTTTGGGATGGTGTTCAAAAGCTTCGTCATGTTGCATTGGATGTCAGAAATATCGTCAAATCTTGTTTCTTTCAAAGCGCGTTTGAGTCGAGGGAATAGGAAGAAATCTGGAGGATTGAGATCTGGCGAGTGTGGTGGATGTTCCATTTGCACCACACCCTTTTTGGCCAGGAACTGTTTGACAGTATTGGCTGTGTTTGGGCGAGCGTTGTCGTCAACTAAAAACACCAGGGACCTTTTTGTTCAAATGGGCTTCTTCCTATTCCCTCGACTCAAACGCACTCATAAAGGAGTGTTCCTTTAAAGGAACGAGATTTGACGATATTCCTGGCATCCAAGGCAACGTGACGCAGCTTTTGAACACCATCCCAAAGGAAGCTTCTTGCAATGTTTCCAGGACATGTATCACAGTGCATAGCAATGGGAAGGGACTACTTTGAAGGACAGTAAGTTAACTGCCGTTCATAGTTCATCTACGTGAATGTTACAGGACTATTCACCGAACTTTATTGTCAAAGGTTGTATAACATTTAATATAGTAGTTTTCACTGTGGTAATAGTACCTGAATCAACATTTCATTTCCACACATGCTTTGCAGCATACAAGGAGCCTCGGAAGTATGAAGTCACCAACTGTGAAGTTTTATATACATCACCAAAATAATACATTATATGTTTCTCCATGATTCGAAATGTACCTATATGGTTTTCTGATTACCTCAGACATTTAAATAGCTAAAAGGGGAAAGTAGATGTATCGCATGGTTTCTAAATACTGATTGTCGCAACTGTAAATCTTAGTTTTTATATTGTGTTTTAAGAAACTTAAAATATATTTGGTTCCATATTTATTGAAACAAACCAACAACTTCCCACAGTTGTGGATTTTAAAATTTTCAAAGTAAAAAATAACACATTAATAATTACTAGTCATTAAACAAAAATATAAGGCTTGGTTTAACAATATAACGACAGGTTAGTGACATATGGTCTGCTTACACTCTTTAGTATATCAGGAGAAAGATAAGATGTAGCAAATAATATTCCAAAGAAATGCGTAAAAAGTGTCGTACTTCTCAAGCTAAATTTAATTTGAGATTTTCTTAAAACTAGATTTTCCTGAACATAGGTGGACAAAAAAAGTCATGTCTGGACCGCCATATTCGTCTAAGTCCTACACGGCGCAGCGCCTTGATTGATCATATGGGTTAGTAATATTAAGATATGGGACTTGTGACAACTTAGTGCTGCCGGTGCACAGTTTTATTGCGGATGATGTAAACAAGGTGCTCTGCGTGTAGGACTTAGACGAATTTATCGTTCTAAATATGACTCATGTGTGTCTTTCTTCTTCTTCTTCTTCTTCTTCTTCTTCTTCTTCTTCTTCTTCTTCTTTTTTCCACGGGTGTACACTTTTCTCAGAAAAGCAATTATGCTGAAGTTTAAATACGTAAATAAATTGTTAAATTAAAACGACTGAATAAGAATGGTATTTCTGACTATGATAGGCCTCGAAATATTGAAGCTTTTATCTTAAAAATTTAAGTATAATTTGGAATTTTGTTTCATCGGATAGACAAAAAAGAATTAAAATTTCTATAGTGCAGTTGTAGCAAACAAATTTTCTTAGGCTACATTAAAAATTCCAGCTTTCTTTTGCAAGTAGTTTCCGAGAAAGGAAAAGCCAAGGATAGCATCAAATAAATCCAAACATATCATTAACACAAAGAAACCAAAGATACCAGTATCAGTAGTTTTATTCCAATATTTCCTGCTAGATTACCGCACACATTACTATTAAATGTCATATAGACATAGTCACATGTGCGCATATACGGGGTGGGTGGGAAGTCATTACATCAATTTAAACCAGTGGTAGATCTCGGTATTTGGAGCACATTTTGTATCTTACGTTTTTGTCTCTGATCATTTCCTACGGAGATACCTTTGTTCTGTCGAAAACAACCTGACAACACTGCAGATTGTGTGGGTGGCACTTATACTAGCTCAGAACATAAATACACACCGTAACGATGCGTCTTGAAGACAAACTCAAACCCTGTCTAGTCCTTCCGTGTTTACTGTGTGAGTGTAGACCAATCACAAGCGTTAGCTCCCAAAACATAACACAAAGTTCCCCACCTGTTTACATCCAGAAACCAGTTAAATTCGCTGACCAAGCTCAACGCAACGTTGTCAACTTATCTCACGTCTGAAGGAGCCGCTCGGAGTATTCCTTCACGTCTTTTAAGTGATTAATTATTTCGAAACCCTGTGTGATGTCCCATAATTACTACCAAAGCTATGTCAGAAATAAGTTACTCTACGCATCTTACAAGTAACAAACTGTTACACTCATACACTGTTGTGGAATTACGCATCTAATTTAAAATCAAAGCTATTTATTTTTTCGAAATCGGCTGATTAAAGAACAAACTGCCATTCCACGTTTTTGTTTGTAATGCTTCTATGAAGCACATATTAGAAGGAATGTAATGAATTCCCTTACACCCTGTATATTATAGTAATTTTTACTCTGATTTGACAAATGTATGTAGAAATAGCTACGTTTCCTGGGTACAGTACATATCGAGAAAAGTCACGAATCTTTCATTTCCCATAACAGTTCTGCAATCGACAATAACTTCGTTTCATTGTTTACATTAAGTGTAAGTGAAATGTATCTTGCTTTAGCTAGAGAGGGAAGCCTCGTGGATGCTCTAGCCATGATCAAAGTTTGAACCCATGTGCGCAGGTTAATAGCGGTTTCCGACATGATGTCCATATTGTATATGGGCAAGGCATAATTCATATCCGATAAATTACAACCTTTAGCCTAGATGCACAGGCAGTTCACGATAAAGCACTTGATAGTCTGCCTCTACATATTCACGAGCAGCAGAGTCAATGGATTTATTGTGATATCGGTGCAACGTCACTTTGAATATGACTAGGCTGATGGATGAAATGTGTCTTCTCTGGCTATAGCAAAATTTGCTCAAATCTGGGCTTGTTATCGAAACAACATTAATTATTAAAAATCTGATACGTTGCACTCACCTGAATTTCTCTACTCTTGTACTAACCATTCTTATAAACTCTTATTCCTATATCTTCTTCGTTTTAGTTGAGATAAACATTTGCAGAAATTTTTCTATTGTTTATCTTCTTAAAGGTACCAGGAGAATATCGGAATAAAGTAGACTTTGAGCGATAGTCAAATCTTTTAAAGCTTCCAAATTCCGTTCTCCTTGCACAGTTAGCATATGAAAATGAATAACGATGTTCCATTTGACAGAAGTATAACTTCCCCAAAACTCCTACAAATAACAAGGCACATCTCCGAAATGGTTTGCTCTACAAAAAATGATTTAGACGTAATTTGGTCTATTTCTTCTGGTTTACCAGTTATGCAAAAGTCGTCCAGAGTAAATAGGACTACATGAGCTATAGCCAGAAAGTTCAAGATATACATTTCATTGGCCATAAAAATATCTCAAACATATGGCACTTTAATCAACATCGTTAGGACCATTTTCAAGAAAATCAAAATTTTCAAAAAACTTTCCATGTAAAGGATAGTTTAGGGTAGAGGAATTTTCTTCAAAATCTTCGTGATGCTCCCTCGAAGGACATTAAACTTAAGTACCAATTTTTAACCGACTTTTCGATTTTGAGTTATGCTGACACAGACAGACACACACGCGCGCGCGCTGACCTTTTTTAAAAATGCTCTGTTTACTCAGGGGGCCTCAAAACATATATTTCCTCTAAAATCTAGACATCGAATTTTTGGGTGGAATACAACACTTCCCCTACTTACGCAGTAGAGAGAGTAAAAACCAAAAAAAAACAGATATAGAACATAACCCAATCTGCAAGTTTCATTTAGAACATGGATATGAAAGATAGAAACATCTTTAGAGACATAATTTGATCCAGATGTTTCAGAGACCTGGCCATGAATGTATGAGACACCTAAGAGTATTCCATTATACAGTTCTTTGTGTACTTCAGATGCTCTTTTGGTAATACAGAGCCTCATAAATATATAAATATCTATACCCAAACATAAATGTGATTGCTGCAATTAACTTAGAATTTACCCAAAACAATAACCTATAGATCAACTTACGCACACACACACACACACACACACACACACACACACACACACACACACACACACACACACACACACACATACACATACACATACACACACACACAGACACCCACACAGGATGTAACAAAAAGGTATTTCAAAAACTTAGGAAAACATTTCTTCACAATAGAGGCTAAAAAACGTTATATAAACATAGGCCCATAAATTGTTTGTTTCATTTTTAGATCACTTTTTCTATAGCTGAACCCCAGTGCCGTGGGGAAGCAGGAGGCCACAACACATGTTCAAAACTGCCTCCGTTAGCTCCAATTGCATACATCAACCCGCCATCGCATCCACTCTTTAATGTGCTGAGCTTGTCCTGGAGAATTACGTATTTGCTGGCAGCCTTCTACAATACGAGCTCGAAGAATATCTAATATGGAACTGGAGCTGCATAAACAGAGATTTTAAATGTCCTCACAAATACAAAATCTAGTGGAATCAGGCGAACTTGGAGGCCACGCAATTGGTCCACTTCTTCCTATCCAGCTACCAGGAAACCTGTTATTCAGAATTCGATGGACAGAAAGACTGAAATGAGGAGGAGCTCCATCGTGCTTGAAGTACATGTCTCGTTGTATTGCTAACAGAGTATCTTGCAACAATGCACTGTTGCACAATGACTGTATCACAACTGTTCTGTTGTGGGGTTATGGCCACAGAATGTATTACATATCTCACGGTATACACAGAGCTGTAGAATAAGAGCTCGACCATGGAAATAAAGAATTTTCGGACCTATGTTCATATAACACTTCTGTCCGTGTGTATGACTGTAAAGTTCCTAAACGGCTGGACCGAGTTTTATGAATTTTCTGCGCGTGGAATAAAGGTGATTTGAGAATAGTTTAGATCCACAATATGATCAGATCGAACATTTATTTTTAATTAATTAACTTATGTGTTTTCCACAGAGCATATTTGGATGGTTTAGGCTCAGAGTTGGATCTGCCAAGCAGCGCTGCGATCGCATTTTAGAAGTTGCGGTATTTCCGGAGCTTGGATTCTAAGACGTTTTTATCACAGCTGAACGTTAATATTGCGCGCCTAAGGAATTAAAGGTGTAATTAGCAAACATACGTAGTGTAAATTTGTAAGGTGCAGTATTAAGGTGAGTAATTACACGCTGTTCATGAATTCCAATGAGGTATACACATACATCCTCTAAATTTTAGCTCAACCTACAAATGTATATATTAATATTTATTGAAGTAATGTGTTAAAGTATAATCAGAAATATACATTGTTAAAATGTGTAGGGTGCGGTATAGAGGTGAGTATTTTACATCATTTTTCATGAATTCCAATGACGTATACACTGCATTCTATGGCAATCGGCTTAACTTACAGATTTCATACATTATTTATTGAATATTTTAAAGTGTAATTAAAAAACATACATTGTGCAAATTGTGCCAGAGGTTTTGTAGTACGTAATTAGCTTAACCTACAAATGTAGTATACCAGTATTTATTGAAGTAAGGTGTTAAAGTGTTAGTAAGTGTAATAAAGTGTACTTAAAATTCTTATTCCTACATCTTCTTCGTGTTAGTTGATAAACATTTGCAGAAATTATCTTATTGTTTATTTCCTTGTAGGCGTAAGGGGAATATGGGAATGCATCAGGCTTTGAGCGATAGTCAAATCTTTTAAAGCTTTCAAATTCCGCTCTCTTTGCACGGTTAACATATAAAAATAATGAATACCGATGTTGCATCTGAGGAAAGTTTAAGTTTTCCGAAACTAAAACAGATAACAAGGAATATCTCCGAAATGGCTCACTCTACAGAAAAATTATTTGGACATATAATGTGTGTTCTAGCGAGATCTACATTTTTGTATAGTAAGATTTGGTCTATCTCTTACGGTTCAGAAGTTATTCAATAGTCACCCAGGGTAAACAGCACTACATAGGCTATAGCCAGAAAATTTAAGTTATGTTTCATTTGTCATAAAAATATCTTAAACATATGTCATTTTGATCAAATTCGTTAGAGCCATTTTCAAGAAAATAAAAATTTTCTATGTAAACGGTAGTTTAGCGCGGAGAAAGTTTTCTCCAAAATCTTCTTATGGCATAATTGAAAAATATTAAACCTAAATAACAACTTTGGATTTTAACCGACACACACACACACACACACACACACACACACACACACACACACACACACATGGACCTTTTTTCTAAAAATGCTTCTGGATTCAGGGACCTCAAAACATATATTTCCGGTGAAATCTCAACATCGAATTTTTTGGGTGGAATAGAACAATTTGCCTACTTACTGTACCTAGTAGAGAAAGTAAAAATGGAAGCTCCAGATACAACGAAGTCATTCATAGAGAATTCCCAAGAAAAAGTTTAATTACAGACTAAGAGCATATCGGTCTACAGGAAGACCCAGAAAGTGGTGGAAAGATGTGATACCGGAACAGGCTTTAGCCTAATCCTGGAAAATAGAACAAGAATAAGAACATTAACTTTTGTGGTCAATTCTTCACGGGTGATCAGCCGTGTTAAATTTCAGAAGGTCGAGCTTTCGGCCATTGTATACTCCATGGCCATCTTCAGGACTAAAAAGATGAAAAGTCTTCTCAGTTTTCCAAATATATACTATGGTTTGGGTTGTATTGACCTAGCCAATGCGCGGGTGATGGTTTCTGATTGGGCCCTCACATTACTTGTGAGTGAAGTAATTTATAAAAAGGTTTAAAGAGGAAAAGAAAAGCTTACTTTGCGATCAAAATGTCTATTTTTTGACGCTTTCAACCAATTTTCAAAAAACGCATTTCCTTAACAGGAAGAAATTGCAAAGCCACATCGCAGTCCCCGAACCTACATCCAAACTATAGGTGTTCAGCAATTAGTATAGAAGAGGCCTAGATATAGTTCATGGTTTAGTTAACATCCACAGTACACGTGGTTTTTTTCCCTTCTTTCTCCCCCCCCCCCCCCCCCCCGCGCCCAAACAAATTAAGGCGGGCAGAACAAGGACTCTTACTGTGCTATATGCATCAATATTAATTTATTTTGGAGTATATGATTGTGAAACCCATTTATGTAGTGTCAGATGTAAATAAAACGCCTCTGATACAACACTAGGTGAGTCTGATGTCCAAAGTCACATTTGGGTTATGAAGCTTACTATATTGTAGAGTAGAGCTGGCGCAGCCAGAGCCTGCCATCCTGCAGGATGCGCAGAAGACTAGTTTCGTAGGCGCACTGCACCGTACCACTACGCCTATTACTGGCTCCGGTATCTAATAACGTCTCGAGGTGGTGGTGTTGTAGGTTTAAGGGCGCTCAACTTCCTGGTCATCAGCGCCCTTAAAAAATAGTTCATGGCAATAACCATATATAAATTTCAATAAAAGATAAAATTACTACTAAATAAATAAAATATATAAATACACAAAACAGTAGCAAAAGCCAAAATTGAAACAAAGCTATAAATATGTCAAAATAGTATAAAAAATTAGGTATATAAATCTTCAAATCCTCAAAAACGTGTTGCACTCCGCTAAAAACCTAAAAACTCTTTCGACCACTATTTTGTCGTCCACCAAGACCTCTGAAAGTCTGACAGGCAGCTGCAGAGAGTCTCGAAAGTGCGCTAGAGAGGAACACTAGCAGCACGTGACGGACTGACAAAATGTTGTCGCGTAGCGGAAACGTCTCGAGGTGTGCATATCGCAGTGAATTAACGCACAGCTCTCTTTGGCACGCTTTAGTTTCAATACAAGCACAGTACAGTACACGCATGTAATGGTTAATTTCCTATTGTATACCACTACTCATCGGTTGAGACAGTGCGTACACACTTGTCTGTGAGGTAAGCTCACCTTGACTGACAAATGCAGATGCTTTATACAGCGCTCCTGTTATTACACCGCATCTGACTCCTTGATCCTAACCTTATATTGCTTATTTTGGTACTGTCTTTCTACTATACAGATTTTTGCACTTGGTTTTTCTGCATCCTGTATGTTATAGGCAATGGTGAGCAATGTTAGGTCGTTCATTAGCCATGATAAAACGCCTGACCTGCCAGCAGCTACATGTTCTGTGGTGCATATTTAACTATACAAAGCAGATTTTCTCATTTGGTGGTTACCTGTGTGCTATATCCCCCGCAGTACCAAATGCTGACCATATGTAGTTGTACCGTAACTTATGAATCGATTAGTATATCCTATAAATTCTATAATGGTTTTTCGAGCGTATTTACGACTTTTAATTTTGACAGAATGGGTAGGTTAAATAGAAATTTATACGGTAAAAGCTTGTTTGCCACCGGTAAGCTGATATAATCTTTATGAATGCAAGCTAACTTAAAATTATTTTGCCCACGGTGAGTGGCTGAAATGTTATAATCAATATCGTTTTCCACTAACTCATTTGAAAAGAATTAAATGGTGCAAACAGAAGTATATACTCCATATTAAGTTGATATTGAAAAATAACTTCATTATCTATATTTCTCAGCCTTGCTTTTAGTTCTGTTACGCGTTCTGGTCTTATGTCAAACATGACATAAAAGCTAAATTAAAATTTCAAAATCAACGTATTGGAAGATATCAACACATTTGTTCATACAAAAGAAGGATACCCATCTGTGAAATTTTGAAAATCTACAGTTTTCATTGGATTGATTTGAAATTTTAACACAACAACCACTGTATAGTGAGGAGTGACTGTGCTAAATTTCATACATTTAGTCAGATTAGTTGCTAACATATTAATATTTTATTATATTTTTTAAATATTTGCATAAATGGTTCCCCATGATGTAATTTTGATTTGAAAGACTTAATAATTTTCAGTAATGTCCTGTAATAGATTGTTAACAAATTGATGAGATCATTTCTTAATCTTGTTATTAGTTTGGATAAAAATAAAATTTAAAGTTTAAATTCATTATTTTTTTCATTTAAATTTCGAAATGTAAACTTCAATATTTAATTACTTATCATTTATTCATGTTATGAAAAAACTATCTCATCATTTCTTCTTAATGTTATTTCCAAGCAGGTACACCAAATTTCATGCATAAGTACTGAAAATTGCATCGTGTGGAGCATTTTAAAGAACAAACGGTGCTAAAAATAAAAACATGAAAAAACTAAGTTTGAAGTCATAGCAACGATAATGGAACTGTATGGATTTAAATGGATATGACCACTTACAGGCAACCAGTTAAATGGCCATTGACATAGTTAAAAAGGCCGTAAGGCTATAAAAAGCATATCAAAATAAAGCAGAAGAATTATACTATTTAACAAAGCAAAAGTCCATTTTTGGCAATGTTTGAAATTTTTAGCCTTTTTACACAGATGCGTATCCTTAAGGTAATAGCAATTCATAAACGAAAATGAGTGAATATAAAATCTGACGTACAACCTTAGTGAACAAATGTATAGTTCAGAAAAATGTCCCGCTTAACTTTGGCCCATATCCAATAGACAGCGTCTATTTATAAAATTCGTGTCTTTCCCGTCTTGTTTAGCAGAAAACTGCCTACTGTGATCAGTATTGGCATCTTCCAGCACTCAAAGATGCACTCCAGTTATGTAAATTTACCGGTAACTTGGGCCTTACATTTCTGTGACTGCTAGTGATTTCTAGTATCACGAAGGACTGAAGACTATCTTGTCGACGAACTGTGTTTGTGCTGCAGTGTAGAAGAAAATAAAGTGACAGAAGAAGTACTTGGACTGGAATTGTCACTTTGTCACAGCATAAATAGTATGTGGGAAATTACTGGGAGAACTTGTGAACTAGATCCCAATGATGGCCAATGATTTTTAGCCTTCAAAAATGAGTCCGAAGAGTCAGGTGTTTGTCTAGCATACTTCCTAAGTGTAGAGCATTGGTTTCATTATTATATAGTGATTGCTATTAACAAAATTACCCCAGCCGGTAATCTGGGGCTTTTAGATTCATTAAATGCCACTTACGCCGGGTTTTTAAATACATTTAAAAATTAGCAAGCTGTGAAACACAACAAGCCAATATCGGCGTTACCAGAAGTATTCTAGGTGGTCCCAACCAGATGTTCCTTTATTTGGGACTTCCATGAACTTCTTGCTTCTGTATATATTTTGAAGTATCTGAAATTAAATTCACTGGATTAATTTTAAATTTGAACCGTGACCTCAGCCAACTCCGCTAGTTATTGCTAGCTCTAGGTTGCCGGTTCAAACTCGGTGGATGGCAATGATTTTTTTCCGGGCGACATAAAAACTTTAGTATGGCTTCCTTCGGAAGGGAAGTAAAGCTGGTGATCCCGTGTCATATATTTACAACACATAAAGAAGCTGAAGCTTGATTAATGGGCCCCTGAACAAAATTAAGCGGTCTTTCAGTCTCAATATAGAATGGAACACTGAGAGCCATAACAGTTAAAAGCGTCCATAAATAAAAACTCAATTTATTTTTAACTTTACTTTACATTACAATGGTGGCATATATTGGAGAAGTATGGATACCCCAGGCATTTGATAAAATGTGTAAAAGGTTTATATAATTGTGCCTGTTTTAGGCTCAATATGTCGGCTTCTAAAACAGTATGCACGACAAGTAACCTAGGGGTGAGAGAAGGGTGTGTTTTATTACCCGCACATTTTAACATTTATATAGACCTCTTAAGAAAATGAAAAGACTGTGCACCGGCTGGAATTTCAGAAGCCGTAACCGATCTTAATGATTTAGTTATAATACAAAATACAGAAGAGAATCTTCAGAAAGTAACTTGGACATTTCATCAGATATGCAAATAATATAACTTCTAATATTTCTGTTTCTAAGAGCAAGACCATGGCATTCCGGGGTAAACACCCGATACGAGTGAAAATCGTTTTGGAAGGAAGTAATTTAGCATAAATTCAACATTTAAATTATTTGGAGTGTAAACTGACTTTCGACTATGATGGAGACATGTACAACAAAATGAATAAATGCCGATTAATGTGTGGTAGAATAAGAACTATAAAATCAAGGGTGGACACCCAATTCAAGTTGTGCAAAGTTATGGTGGTAGCGGTTTCATTGTATTGTAGTGAATCTTTGACTGTAAAACAGAAAGAAGATAAAGGGATACAAGCTACAGGAATGAAGTTTCTGAGAGCATTTTTAGGATATACCAGGTTATATAAAATAAGAAAATTAAATATATTTGCAATACAAGACAAAATGATATAACATAGGAAAAAATGGGAAACACATATACAGAGAATGGACAGCTCAAGGATCCCAAAAAGGGTTCTATATTATACACCAACAGGCAGAAGGATTCCAGCAAGACTCAGACTACGATGGATTGAGACCGGAATAGGCCGATTGGCCTAAGACAGAAGAAGAAGAAGAAGAAGAAGAAGAAGAAGAAGAAGAAGAAGAAGAAGAAGAAGAAGAAGAAGAAGAAGAAAAAGAAGAAGAGGAAGAGGAAGAAGATGATGATTGCAGTAGAACCTCTGTTAACCGGAACAAGAATTGAGGTAGTCTGGGATAACCAAAATTTTGCACAAAAGTAAAAATGTTATTGTTGTGGTCTAAGAAAACCCTTTATTTTAAGTTTTAGGTGAAAGTCAACAATGAACATATATATACAGTGTTAACAAAGTGTTTAAGAAACATAAGCCACCGTATTTACATAAAAAGAAAGCTGTACCCACCATGTTTCATACAATACTTCTAGTAAGATAGTACTTGCACTTGAGGATAACTGGGAAATCCCTTCCACGAATCAATCAGTGGCGGAAACGCCTGTATCTCGCTGTCCACAACTATACCTATGCTCCTCACTGCGGTAATGACAGTCTGTCACTGTGCCTGCGACCGCAAATATTGAGAACTAACAAAAGGAAAGGCCAGCCTGTCATTAATGAAATAGCCGAAACAGTTGTCAATAATAGAAGTGGTGAAAACAGTGAAGCCCAGAGTTGACGTATTCCGGTATGCTTTCCCTTTGTCATTCATAACATAAGTTAACAAACGATGTTCCTTCTATTCCTTTTGACCGTAAATAGTTATTTGTTTCGGTTGAAAGTGTTCCACATGGCAGAGGTTATATCATAGTTTCATAACATTGCCTAGGTCATTAGCACTTCTGCCCAATTATCAGGAGCCGTTTCCGGGTTGGAGGTCATGTTCAACTGTGCTACACGCAATAATAGCTTAAATGACTTGAATCACTTCTAAACCAATACTCTACACTCGAATTAGTGCATAGCGGTATAAGGATAAGCATACAGTTATTTTATAAATGATAGAATGTTGTTTCATCCTCTCATATACACGTGCGGTTGTGAGTGTTACATAATACAAATCGTTTATAGGTATGTATACATACAGAGTGTCACTAAAGTCCGGGTACACGTTTCCTAATTCATTACCCAAAAACTACAAATGATACGCTTGCAAATGATATGCTATTTTAAAGAGGAACCCAAATGTTATTGTTTTAAATGTTTAATTTTACAGTGACTCTATATGGAAACCACGTGTAGCTGGGCATATGTAATCAAACTCTTGACATACACATTGGATTAAGTTCAGGTACAGTGGTGGCAAATTCTTCAATCCTCGTTTGGTATCCTAGATTTTATAGTGGACGTGACTCATATGCATAATGTCTTATGTATCTCCATAGGAAGAATCTGGGACGCCAGTTCTCGAAACGGTTGCCATTATTCCCTGCTCTTCCGATTCAAGGTTGAGGAAGCTCTTTGTTCAGAAAATAACAAACATTTTTATGGGCCCTGCTGGAACAGCAATTTTCTTGTGGAAACAACAATTGCTCTATCACATCCAGACACTACGTCCAGTTGTATTTTTGGTGAAGAAGGATGGTACGTAAAGTTCCTGTGATGACATTGTGCAGAAAACATCCATCTTAAGTAAATAGTTATGTCATAACTTTGGGATTTGTATGGAGTGTCTCCTCGCCACTAAAGATCATGTGGTTTACGAAGTCGTTATCTTGTTCCAGCCATCGTTACACTCGAATACAAAACCCACAACACTCTTGTTTGTCATTTCGTTTCAAGAGCTGCAATTCATATGGCTTCATACACAAATCTGTTACGTAGCGTCTTCCAAAGCCTGCAGCGTGATCCATCACGTGGTTAACAGCATTTACACTCACTGCAGAGCACCACTTCCTTTCTTAGGACACGAGCAACCAATAGTCACAAGTTTTGTCATGCTGCTTGATGCTGCATATTTACCCTACTTAGTCTTGAACTTCCATTAAACGCTATAGCACACTTGTTTGCAGAATTCCAACTGACATAAACCGCGGTCCTCTTCAGAAGGTGCGGTAAAACCGAAATAAAGTCATCTGAATTCCCCTTTAATGCCATTATTTTCTTCATCCAATGGCGCTACAGCCCAAAGTGGGCATGGGCCTTCTTTATCCGAGACCTCCAATCATCCCTATCCAGAGCTATGTATCTGTGGCCAATTTTTGCATTTTAGGAGCTGATAACTGTCCTCTTTCACTGAATCCATCCGCCTTTTCCTAGGTTTACCTATCGGTCGCTTCCCAAACATCACTCCTGTGTACGTATGCTTCCTGCTATTTGTGTGTGCTTCATCCATTCTTTTACATGCCCTTCCCACTGTAGTCTTTTTAATTTGGCCACAGTTCTTGTTATTTGAACAGGTCAAATATTTCCTTGTTGATTCTCATTCTCCATATACCATTCTCGTTTATAGGTCCATAAATTCTTATTAACATCTCTCTTTCAGTTGTGTTAATCATGCTTTCGGCCGTCTTCGTCATAGTCCAAGCTTCATATCCGTAAATAACTATGGGTCGTATGCATGTTTTGTATAATCGTATTTTTGACCATAATATGCCTTGTTTGCGCTGTGTATTCTGTTTCGGATTTCTTGTATTTCATCGTTATTATGGTTATAATTGTACCTACATATGAAAATTTCTTCACTACTTCAAATTATTAGTGTCTGTTTTAAATTGCTATTCTCTATTAGAATTATTATATATTCATATTACCTAAGCCGTATCATTTGTAGTTTTATGCAACGAATTAACAAAAGTATTGCTGAACTTCAAGCACATCCTGTACACAGAGTAACTGCATAGGCTTTCTATAAACCTGGATATAGAAAACCAACACAGCTGTTCACGGGCTGCAAAGTATTTCGTGTAAACTTTCTTGGTTATCCTTCTTTAATGTTTTCATTCTTCCTACTTTTAACGACAGACTGTCAGTAATGGTGACATTATTAGTATAATAGTAATAAAGGTAACGATATTTCCTATAATTCAAAAACTTTTCGGGAAATTCAAATAATAAATTTTCATGACTTAGTGGGAGCTAGCTGTTACCCTCCAGAAATGAGCTCTTGGAACAGAAGTGTAAGGGGTGGGGACGTTTACTGTAGGACCCTCACTCCGTTATAACTTTGTTCAACTTCTCATGGTTTAACAGTTTGAAAGGAATATGGCACTTCAACTCAATGACTCGTGACGGGTAAGTATCGGTCGATGGTGACCCCAGCGTCATCTGTTGGCTGCGGTGTCTGAGGTAGGATTATAAAACACAATCGCCAGTCAAGAACACAATTATCTCTGCTAGGGTTCAGCTGCAGCACGACCAAACTATCCTGTCACAGAACCACCCCAGCCATTACAAGAACCCTCAAAAGTAAAACACTCAAAATGCCTTCAAAGAAAAAAATAATTAGATGAATTTAATAAAACAGTTTAACCCTCCGTCAGGCGCAATATATCTGAGAGACATCTCTCCCGCTTTTTAAACAATATGACGCAACTGTTTATGCGAAATTAATGCAAGTCACTGTAGCTTCCTAAAACACACTGTAGCACTTCCTGGTTCATTATTGGCCAGCTGCTTGTTGTTTCGTTCGATTATCAAGCAAAAGTATCTGTGAGATACATTGCGCCCGCTCACGTACCTCATTGTTTCTCTGGTCTTTTTTTTTTTTTTTTTTTTTTTCTGCTGGTCACGTTTTTACTTCCCATAATGTCTAAGAAGCAAGAAGTGTTCAATCTGTGTAAACCTAACGACCTACAGAAAGCCCTAACAATACTCTGGGATGAAAATGAAGATAATAATAAAGATTTTGTTGATTATGAAAGTGACATAGATTGCGAAGCTGCGACAGAACTCCCTGATGAAAATTCTTCAGGTCCTTCTGCTGAAAATAAGCGCAAAGTTTGGTAGACTTGCCTTGTAGACCCAAAAAAGAAGCGACTTTCAAGATATTGCTGCAAGAAATGTGAAATGTACTATTGTTTAGAGCATGCCGGACAGGTTTGCAAGAAGTGTCCTGAGAATTTGCAGTGAAAACTCTCAAGTATATTACAGACACACGCACATACAGTTATTTAGTTCAAATAACTGATTAATTGTAATAATGTTTATAATTTCATAAAAACTGATGATAATTATTGTTAACTTTATGTTCAAATATAAGAATAATTACCCTTTCACATTTTGTACATTCGCAGTATTAGTTTATCTTCTGCAACTTACATAACTCATGTTTTTGAAATGTAGTATGACATATTGTAATACTTTGAAAATAAAATGTGGTATATAAAAATAACACAATTAAAACACAATAAAATACAAATATTTCACATTTAGGAGGAATTTCAGACAGCACAGAGGCAGATATGTACGTGGTATCTCTCAGATATATTGCGCCCGAACACGTAACAATAGGTATTGCGCCTGACGGAGGGTTAAACTGTTAAATACGCATACTTTGAATGTTAGCAAGCAATAGTAAATAAGTAGCTGGAGGAATAGAAGAAGAGTAACCAGCATTAAAACCATATTATGTAGTGTTCTATATATGTTTGGAAGGAAGAAACCTATATGTTAGCTCAAAGTACACAAAATGGAGCATCAATGGTTACAAATAGTGTCTTGCCTGTATGTTACTTATTTGTTATGTAATGTTCCTCTGGCAATAATTTAAAAGTAACGCTATACCGGGTGGAAGAGAAGTCATTGCATTAATTTAAACCAGTGGTATTTGGAACACATTTTGTATCTTACGCTTTCGTCTCTGAACATTTTCTACGGAGATATTTTAGTTTTGTCGAAAACAAGCTGCCGACACTGCAGATTGTGTGGGTAACACTTTCACTAGGTCATTACATAAACAAACACCGTAACGGTACGTCTTGAGAACGTAAACACCTACCCTGCCTTGTCCGTCTGTGTTTACTGTGCGAGTGTATGCCAATCACAAGCGTTAGCTCCCAAAACATTACACGAAAGCGAAAGCGCCCGACTTGTTTACATCCACAAACCAGGTCAATTCTCTGACCAACCTCAACGCAACGTTGTCGACTTAGTTCACGTCTGAAAGAGCTGTTCGGAGTATTCCTTCACGTCTTTTAAGTGATGAATTATTTCGAAACCCTCTGGGATGTCGCATAATTACTACCGAAGCTGTGTTAACTTACTCTACGCATCTTACAAATAACAAACTGTTATCTTTGTACATTCTTGTGGAATTACGCATCCAATTTGGATCAAACATTATTTATTCACAATTCTTGGTTATTCACTTACATGGTTGTATCATTATTACATTGGAATAAAGCATTTAAAGATTTCAGACACGGTTTTGCATATCAGAACTGAAATAGCCATTAGATCACAGCATGCATTAGGAGGTTTGACACAAGCCCAAACAAAGTAGAGTGAAGAGAAAATCAACGAGTTCTTCGGAAACCTCAGACGTGGGTGCACGCTAAAATCGCTGCATAGGTACGTGCCAACATTATATAGCGACTCGATAGCAGTTCCAGTGACGAATGCATACATTCATGCTAGAGACAAGTAACCGGTGATGCTTTAACTGTGCAGCATCGACGTCTTCGAGTAAGAATGGAGCTAAGAACATGTATTTACGGGCAGCATTCCAGCATTAATGTGTTTCTGTGACCGAAGGAGATGCATGTATCCAAGTGCCTCGAATAGATGTGCTATCTCTTGAAATCAAGGTTAAGCATACTATTCCCATCTCCCGCATCCACTCCCTAGATCGGCGATTCCCTTTACCGGGAATGAGTACTCAGCTCACACGAACATCCAAAAAGACACAGCCAGTCAAAGCCGAGAAGAAGAAGAACCTGGGACTTCAAAATCGACGTCCAGGTAAAAACAGTCCTGCTGACAAGTTCCGTACCAAGATTGCTCCCAATAACGTGGCGCTCAAGCAGTACAACATAGGTTACTGTATCAAGATGACGCCCAATGTGATCAACGTCAAGATCGTGCAGTGTATCAAGATGGCACCATTCAACGTGGGGGCTCGAAGGGAAAACCAAAGAATGGAAGGACTAAGTCTATACAGAAAAGGGGCACATCACATCATAATAAGGAGGCACGAGCACAACTTGACCAAGTCGTCCATCGCTGGAAAACAGAGAAAAACAGGACAGCTCCAAGACACCGAGAACCTCACTAGGATTTGAACCCAGGACATCAGAAGAAAGTCAGGTCAGAACATTAAAAAAAGAGTGAACCATTTTGTTGTTTAGTCAAAGTGTTTAGTTTTTGTATATTTAAACTTTATTTTGTAGTAGCGTAGTTATAAGATAGCAAGCATGCAGTGTGAAGACACAATGTTAGGGGAATATATGTTGTTAAGAAACTGGAAGGTCATTGCTAGTGACATAAACATAGGATGTATGCGCAAGTAGGTTAGGGGAAAACCTGAAAGGACTTGAAGGGGGGAAATGTTTATGACTACAGACTAGCGGTAAACAGCAATAAGTTACAGAGAAAACTAAGAGAGGAAAATAGGAAAATGAGGAGAACTTAGCCCCAGAGTTGAAGGAATGTTTAGTTATTCCATTTGAGGGAATAAGAAATCAAGTGGATACAACTTGGTATACAAGGAGAAAGGGTGCAGGAAATACAAGCACAGCAGTTAGATTGCAGGAATGATGTGGAAAAATTAAGTAGTGATGCAGAGACGAAATTGATTGTTGTTGATGTAATGAAAATTAAAAACCCTCTCAGACTATGAGTAATATCTATCAACAACTAAACAACTATTTTCGTTTTGTTAAGCAGAAAAGTGATGCGCATGATACATCCGATTCAAGTTTGGTACAGAGAAGCTGATATAAACATACACATTTTTCGCCCATTAGCGATTCCATAACTTCAGGTAAAGCCAGTACAGGACCGATAACCACTTTTGCTACTCTCAAACAATTGCATTACCAGCTTCGCTTGACCATTAGCGCTTGTTCCAGTTCTGCAATTTTTTAGACAGGGTATTATGTTTGAAATGATAAGTCAAGTGGCGAGCTAGAATTCAGGCACACACACCTCCACACCAAGATAAATGAAACGAGAAAGTATTTGAATTTCGTTCTGATAGCAGCTAGCATTCACTTAACCGGGTTACTACCAACGACTGATAAAATTAATTTACATCCAGCAGAAAACCGCGTTTCACTTTCTAACTGGTTTCATTGAGCTTTGCCACATCCTCTCAATGCACGAACGTGGAAAACTCCATTAAAATAATATGTAAAACCAACCCTTCCATTCCATTCCTTAAATCATTAACGACCACAGCCAGTAATGCACTCCAGCAACCGGAATAGCATTGAAAACCAATATCTGATGAGCTTGAAACGTGCCATTCTCTTATATATAGCTTCAAACGTTTCTTGTTTTGATGCTTTTAGAAAGCAATACAGCCTTTACGCATATCATGCCTTACTTTCCAAAACAATTTTCTTATTCTAAATAAGGCATACCATTCTACCACCAGCGTCTTGTGTTGAGGGTGGTTAGACTTAACGGCGGCGCTGTACTAATAGAACACAAATCTAAGAACTAAACAGGGGCATTACTTAAATCTGTTGTCCCCTCTGATGGCTGGCATTGCTTAGAAAGCTCAACATTGTGACTTTGGGTCTTTCAACAATATACGGGCAAGAGAAGGCCGGGTGACCTTGGATACGACGAGCGATTGTGTGTGTTTGTGTGTGTGTGTGTGTGTGTGTGTGCGCGCGCGCGTGCGTGCGTACATGCGTGACCGTAATAATGACGGCAAGGCGTGGAGGAGGTCTGGGGCTAGAGGAAAGGAAGCGACTGTCTGTATGTGATCAAACAGCGTGATAACACCGTAGTATCCGGCAAGCTCTAGAAGTTTCTTTGCTGAGTCATGCACACGTGTGCACTCGAAAGAGGTTACATTACGGCGGCTCCAGTATAAAGTTGAGTGTTAGAGTTGAGTGAATAGTTGTTTAAGTTGTCGTGTACAGTTAGTTTTAGTTAGTTTTAGTGAATTGGCCAGCCTGTCAGTGAGCATGTATGTGTCTTCGAGTGATTGTATCGTAATAGTATTAATATACGAGACAGTGTAACTGGAAAAAGACGTTGAAGGACTGAGAAAGATTATCGGAAGAACAATTGTGAATTGTAATAGTAGAGAAGACTATAAACTGTGCTATCAACAAGAAGGAAATTTTGTATTTGAGGTAAATTTAGAGGAAAATAAACGATTAGAAGAGAAACGGACTTCGCATTGCGCGATTTTGTCACACTGGCGTCAGAAGTGGGATATGTTGGGATTCGTTGGAACTCGACGAAGTGCCGTTTGTACATCGTTGTAAGAAGTGCGACGTAAACGCCATGATGGAGGGAGATTCCGAAACCAGGATGATGGCAGTGATGAAAGAATTATTAGCCGGGATGGAAGAAATGAAGACAAAAATGAAGACAGAAATGAAGACAGGGTAAACAACGTAAACTCCAGTATGGAAGAAATGAAAACTGTAATGGAGAAGATGGAGACAACAATGGAATCCGAGCTGAAGAACGTGAATGCACATGGACTGTTGTCACTAGGAAGCGAAGTGGCAATAGTAAATTCAGTAATAGAGAAGATCGAGCCGAAGATGGAGGGTGTAAAGGAAGAAATGAAGACGGAATTGTCCGTGATGAAGATGGAGCCTCTGGCGAATTTTGGCGGGGAACTGGTCGACGTGAAGAAAGACGATAAAGACGGAAAGGCGGGAGACCTCTGACAGCAAGTGGACGTAGTGGATAACGTCGGGGAACGTCTTGGCGCCCTGGAAGGAAGAGTTGATAGAATCGTCAAGGAAGTGGATGCCAGGGGCGGACGGAATAGCGTGGACCTAGGGAGGGAGCCTAGTGGCCGAGGCTGCATTGCGCCCGTCTCGATGAAAGGAAGTGTACGTCACGAGGAAGACAAAGAACCAGCTCAGCGACGTCGTCGGGGATCCTTTAGGGGAGTGTGTCGGGGATGTAGCCAACCAGGAGATGTCTTGAAGGAACCTTCGAAACCATCCAATCAGGTGATGCACAGTGGCGTGAATGGAAGAATGGAGGACATCATCGCGGACGGTAGGATACAGGGGAAGCCGTGTCGGGTACGAGATCAGTATTGAGCGTGATACGACCGGATGTGGCGGAGGACATGCCAACGAGGAAACTGGATCGAGCCTACGAGATGCTGACAGCATCGGGTGACACCTTGCCTGTGGAGAAGGAGGCCTGGCTAGAGTTGACCTTGGGGCAGAGCGTAATGGGTGTGGGTGTCCGTCGCGAGGGTGGCTGAGGAGGTGATACTGGGAATGGATGCCCTCAAGAGCCACGAGGCAACGGTCGACGTCGGCACGGAAGGCCTGCGAATCGGGATAGACGAGATAACGTGCCGGAGCCGGAACGAGCAACTGAAGTTCTGCAGGGTGAGCCTGGAGGTGTTCGCGATTGGGTACGCCAGGAGCAAGGTGGCGGAGAACGTGCACCGAGGAGGTCGACGGTCATGGTAGCCCGGGGGTCGTTTCCACGTTGTGTGTGGGATGGTACGCCTCACGCCTGGATGCCGGGTACCTGGAAGAAGACCCGTTACAACCGGTGAGGTGGTCGCACAGGTGTCAGGCAGGCTGACAGACGTCGTCTATCCAGATCAGGTGGCGATATCCAACAATATTACTAAGGACCGTGCCACCTGGAGAAGTGATACGCTGCCGAAGTCTACTGCACCCTGAGAGAAGATGCTAATGGTACTCGTTTTGCCAACTACAATGGTAATGGTATATATGAGCATGAGGAGGCCGGGTGACCTTGGATACGACGAAGGTTTGTGTGTGTGTGTGTGTGTGTGTGTGTGTGTGTGTGTGTGTGTGTGTGTGTGTGACCGTAATAATGACGATGAGGCGTGGAGAAGGTCCGAGGCTACAGGAAAACTAGCGACTATGTGTATGCAATCGAACAGTATGATAACACCATAGTATCCGGCAAACTCTAGAAGTTTCTTTGCTGAATCATGCACACGTGCGCAAGGAAAGAGGTTACGTTACTCCGGTTCCAGTATAAATAGGACAGAGTTAGTTGGTGTCAGTTTTTAGAGTTGAGTGAATAGTTGTTTAAGTCGTCGTGTACAGTTAGTTTTAGTTACAAGAGTGAATCGGCCAGCCTGTCAGCGAGTGTGTATGTGTCGTCGAGTGATTGTATCGTAATAGTAAAGATATAAGTGAAAGTGAAACTGAAGAAAACATTGAAAGACTGAGAAAGATTATCGGAAGAACAACTGTGAATTGTAATAGTAGACAAGACTATAAACTGTGTTAGCAATGAGAAGGAAATAGTGCATTTGTAGTAAGATTTAGAGGAAACAAAGTGTTAGAAAAGTAAAGGAACCCTCGCTTTTTGTGCGATTTTGTTACAATATTTATTAACTACAGCTACATAGCAAGGCACCACTATATAACAAGAAAAGTAAACAGAAATATGTTCTCACTGTGATATCAATACTTGTTGCTGTCTAGAAGCAAAAATCTATATCTATAATACACTGAGAATGAATGGTTAAATCTGGCTAAGAGCAAAACTCGTGAACGGCTGGGCCAATGTGGCTAATTTTTGTTTTCAAATATTTGCTGAAGTCCAAGGAAGGTTTTTCTGAAGAGAAAAATTGGAAAAATTGCACGAAGTAAAACGTAAAAATCACATTTTTCCTTTTCCCAGGAAAGTGGTTGTGTGTATGTTGGCCGATCACTGCGAAATTCGGCACGTACGTGTATTTTGTCATAGAGATGGAGTTTGTGCTATCCATTTTACCATACAACGCACTGTTCACATGTTTTTGTGTTCTTCCTTTTCTTTTACGTGAGACATTCACATATCCTTCTCTATGTACTTGCCCTTCAACATACAATTCATACAATTTTCTACGATTGAAATAGAAATGCATCATATTATATTCACATCTTCTCTACTGGCTCTTCAACATACATTTAATGCAATCTTATGGATGTTGATGTGTATGAAGTTTGATAAATTCAAACATGGTTGACCGATCGCAATGAATATTGGCACATCTAAGCATTTTTTATTAGAGAAGGTTTCTTTGCTATTTATTGTACCAGCAACCTGTTACATTCTCATAGTTTTCTCTATCCTCTTTTGTTATAGGTAACACATTCACAAATCCTTCTCTACTTGCCCTTCAACATACAATTAATACACCTTTCTATCAAAAATAAAAACAAATTTAGAAACTAATAGCTTCACTTATCTTAGTAATTGCTGTAAGTTCTTGAATTCATATGCAGCTAACATATTTCATAATGGCTTCATCACATTTCCAAAGCTCTATTTAGAACAGTTATTATAGTATCTTCAATCTCTGAAAACAAAAACAATTATGAATTCTATGTATTAAAATCCATTTAAATGTTTTAAGGGTACACCGAAGTGAAGAATGTGATTTTCTAAAAGTACTGAAGTTAGAGAATCCATGTTTTGCACAGGCACTACTGGCAGCTAAAGAAATGCGTGTACCAAATTTCTTTCAATATCTAATCACATTCCTAATATGTTTATTAATTTATACTAAATTTTGTTGCGTATAATCAAAATCTTTCTTCTCCAACAGGTGTAAAATAACAGAGTGTGTGTATATATATATATATATATATATATATATATATATATATATTTTAAATTGTATCTCTTATTACCTTTGTAACACATTAAAGGATGCAAACTTTCATATAATGAATAATTTTTCTTAAAAAGTGTTTAATACCGCAAAGTGTAAAAATACCATAAAAGCAGCGCATTATTATATTAATTTAAAAAAAAGGAGAAGCAATATCAAAATTCCAAACGGCAGAAGATTCTGAATATGAGAAAGTAACAAAATTATTGTTTCCGATAAAAATGAGTTTATAGTTGAAATGAAAGGTGCGGGAATGCCCATTTTGGCGCACCACTTTAAAAAATGGCGTCCTAAGTATATGTTCACCCCTCCTTAGGGGATTAAAACTTCACATATATATTAAGGTATGGTGCCTTTATTGCAATAAGGTCCAAAGATCGATTTTTTTTTACCAAACTACCAAAAATATCACTTCGGTGTTCCCTTTATTTAAGCTATGGATTTATTTCATGATTAAATGACCAAAAATTATCTGCCACAGTTGATTTATCAATTTCTTTAGGTTTAATACTTCTAAAATGCTCCTTCATTCTGGTATCCAAAAGACGTTTAGTTTCACCAATTTAAAGCTTATCAGAATTCAAACAGCTAAATTGATAAATGCCGGACATTTTGTGATTTGGAATTTTTCCAAATTTTATATCTAATTATTATTTTTACCAACAAACTTACTGTTGGTGTTTTTAAAAATAGAACCTCGAGCACCCGTCCGGTAAGCGGAGGGTCTGTGGTTCATATTCCAGCTGTGGCATTGAATTTTTCAGTTTCAGTTCTACCTCTCAAACTTTGTATATTAAATTTATTTTAAGGGACCAAAGTTATAACATGTTCCTTAAATTTCTTTTCTAAATTTTTCATTAGCCCGACCACGAGGTGGTAAGTACAACTTTTAAAGATACACCTTTTATTTTCCTGCGGGTAGACACTTCTTGACAGCTTTTCATGTTTAAATGTTTCTATGTATAAACCCTGTATTAAAATCATTAACAACCGCAGTGTTGATGATAATGGTTTACATTCTGTGTTGAAGTTTTCCCTTTTAAGGGGTATATTTATTAACACATAAATTAAACTACTGAAAACAACAAATATGGGTAAAGAGGAATAAAACGCACACACGTATCCTCTATACGTCCACGAATAATTTCGTTGGGCATCTAATGATACTGTGCATAATAATCGGCTATGATGTCCCAAACTTGTTATTATTATTATTATTATTATTATTATTATTATTATTATTATTATTATTATTATTATTATTATTATTATTATTATTATTATTATTATTATTATTATTATTATTATTATTATTATTATTATTATTATTATTATTATTATTATTATTATTATTATTATTATTATTATTATTATTATTATTATTATTATTATTATTATTATTATTATTATTATTATTATTATTATTATTATTATTATTATTATTATTATTATTATTATTATTATTATTATTATTATTATTATTATTATTATTATTATTATTATTATTATTATTATTATTATTATTATTATTATTATTATTATTATTATTATTATTATTATTATTATTATTATTATTATTATTATTATTATTATTATTATTATTATTATTATTATTATTATTATTATTATTATTATTATTATTATTATTATTATTATTATTATTATTATTATTATTATTATTATTATTATTATTATTATTATTATTATTATTATTATTATTATTATTATTATTATTATTATTATTATTATTATTATTATTATTATTATTATTATTATTATTATTATTATTATTATTATTATTATTATTATTATTATTATTATTATTATTATTATTATTATTATTATTATTATTATTATTATTATTATTATTATTATTATTATTATTATTATTATTATTATTATTATTATTATTATTATTATTATTATTATTATTATTATTATTATTATTATTATTATTATTATTATTATTATTATTATTATTATTATTATTATTATTATTATTATTATTATTATTATTATTATTATTATTATTATTATTATTATTATTATTATTATTATTATTATTATTATTATTATTATTATTATTATTATTATTATTATTATTATTATTATTATTATTATTATTATTATTATTATTATTATTATTATTATTATTATTATTATTATTATTATTATTATTATTATTATTATTATTATTATTATTATTATTATTATTATTATTATTATTATTATTATTATTATTATTATTATTATTATTATTATTATTATTATTATTACTATTATTATTACTATTATTATTATTACTATTATTATTACTATTATTATTACTATTATTATTACTATTATTACTATTATTACTATTATTACTATTATTACTATTATTACTATTATTACTATTATTACTATTATTACTATTATTACTATTATTACTATTATTACTATTATTACTATTATTACTATTATTACTATTATTACTATTATTACTATTATTACTATTATTACTATTATTACTATTATTACTATTATTACTATTATTACTATTATTACTATTATTACTATTATTACTATTATTACTATTATTACTATTATTACTATTATTACTATTATTACTATTATTACTATTATTACTATTATTATTACTATTATTATTACTATTATTATTACTATTATTATTACTATTATTATTACTATTATTATTACTATTATTATTACTATTATTATTACTATTATTATTACTATTATTACTATTATTATTACTATTATTACTATTATTACTATTATTACTATTATTACTATTATTACTATTATTACTATTACTATTACTATTACTATTATTATTATTATTATTATTATTATTATTATTATTATTATTATTATTACTATTATTATTACTATTATTATTATTTCTATTATTATTATTTCTATTATTATTATTACTATTATTATTATTTCTATTATTATTACTATTATTATTATTTCTATTATTATTATTACTATTATTATTATTACTATTATTATTACTATTATTATTATTATTATTACTATCGTCATCGTCATCATTATGATTGTTATTAGTAGTATTATTATTGCTGTTGTTATTACTGTCGTTATTATTACTGCTGATATTATTATTGTTGTTATTATTATTGTTGTTATAGCTATTATTGTTGTTGCTTTTATTATTGCTGTCATTGTTGTTTTCATTGTTATTGTTGTTTTATTGTTATTATTGTTTTATTGTTATATTTGTTGTTTTTCTTACCTATTGTTATTATATACAAGATATGCAAAGAGGACTGTTACAAAGGGAGGTCCTGCTAGTGCTTGAAGCTTGTTCGTCGTTGCATTAATAATTGAGCACGTTTGAAAGTATACGAGTACAACTCAGAGGCAAATGCAGAATTACATTTTTACTTAGCCCGCCCTAAACACTTGGGCGCTGTGCAGGGAAATGTCCAAAGAAAACATCAGCCTGCTTGAATTTCTGAAGGTTTTGGCAACAGAGCTCTCGTGTCCCATATCCTAGTGTCATAGTAGCTAATCTACATTCATCAGTGTTCATTAGATAATTAAGGGACAATATTGCTTTTAAAAGCATTGGCAGTTGCAGTAGGACGGTTAATTAGCATGCAGTCATTTATAGTGTGTAAACTTGCACACAGCTTGCGAATAATGTAATAAATTAGACGAGGCGTGAAAATGCCTCCAACGGGCATTCATTGATGCTACACAAGGCAGCTTTCACTATTCATTTAATTCTTGTACCGTTCCTTGCTTTTGTGCAATTCATTTCACTCTTCGGTCGTTTTACTTTACATATATCTTTATACATACTCTAACATAGGAATAGCAATAGGAGAGATACAAAGGGAATGCGGCACTGAAGCCAAGCTTATTGTACCTATGCTCCCAAGCAGGCAACCCCCTGGAGGAAGCATGAGGTGAAAGGAGACATCGGGAGGCCAGACCGGGAGTAACGGTAGACAATGACAGAGGTCCCCAAGGTTTCCCAAGTTTCACGACACCTCGCAGTCGTTAAGTCCTTCGGGGGATATCTTTGGGTGACCCTGGTACGGGGTCCAACAGCCCCATATGCCGCCCCCTGAAACCCACGGACAACGAGAGACGCCTAACGCTTTCGCTGACATTTGCGACGCTGGAGGAACCAACGAGATAAACGATGAATGAAATAATTAATGAAGCAAAGTGGAAGGACAGGAAATTTAGGGGATGTAACTATTTTTCCCAGCATTCCCCTAGCGAACCGGGGAAACCCCGAAAAAAACATGAGTCAGAAAGATAGGCCACCGGAATCCATCCTCTAATATAATCTAGCTATCTACATAAGGACTACTTCTTTATTTATTTATTCATTCATTCACTCATTCATTCATTCAGTCAGTCAGTCAGTCCGTCAGTCAGTCAGCCAGTCAGTCAGTCAGTCAGTCATTCAGCCAGTCAGTCCGTCAGTCAGTCAGTCATTCAGTCAGTCAGTCCGTCAGTCAGTCAGTCATTCAGTCAGTCAGTCATTCAGTCAGTCAGTCCGTCAGTCAGTCATTCAGTCAGTCAGTCAGTCATTCAGTCAGTCAGTCATTCAGTCAGTCATTCAGTCAGTCAGTCATTCAATCAGACAGTCAGTCAGTCATTCAGTCAGTCAGTCAGCCAGTCAGTCAGCCATTTAGTCAGCCACTCAATCAGTCATTCAGTCAGTCAGTCAGCCAGTCAGTCGGTCCGTCAGTCAGTCAGCCAGCCAGTCATTCAGTCAGTCCGTCAGTCAGTCATTCAGTCAGTCAGTCCGTCAGTCAGTCAGTCATTCAGTTAATCAGTCAGTTCGTCAGTCAGTCAGTCCGTCAGTCAGTCAGCCAGTCATTAAGTCAGTCAGTCAGTTAATCAGTCAGTTCGTCAGTCCGTCAGTCAGTCATTCAGTTAATCAGTCAGTTCGTCAGTCAGTCATTCAGTCCGTCAGTCAGTCAGCCAGTCAGTCAGTCAGTCATTCTGTCCGTCAGTCAGTAAGCCAGTCATTCAGTCAGTCAGTCCGTCATTCAGTCAGCCAGTTAGTCAGTCAGTCATTCAGTCAGTCAGTCCGTCAGTCAGTCATTCAGTCAGTCAGTCCGTCAGTCAGTCAGTCATTCAGTCAGTCATTCAGTCAGTCATTCAGTCATTCAGTCAGTCAGTCAGTCATTCAGTCAGTCATTCAGTCAGTCAGTCAGTCAGTCAGTCATTCAGTCAGTCAGCCAGTCAGTCAGTCATTTAGTCAGCCAGTCAATCAGTCATTCAGTCAGTCAGCCAGCCAGTCAGTCAGTCCATCAGTCAGTCAGTCAGTCATTCAGTTAATCAGTCAGTTCGTCAGTCAGTCAGTCAGTCCGTCAGTCAGTCAGCCAGTCATTAAGTCAGTCAGTCAGTTAATCAGTCAGTTCGTCAGTCCGTCAGTCAGTCACTCATTCAGTTAATCAGTCAGTTCGTCAGTCAGTCATTCAGTCCGTCAGTCAGTCTGCCAGTCAGTCAGTCAGTCATTCTGTCCGTCAGTCAGCCAGTCATTCAGTCAGTCAGTCAGTCATTCAGTCAGTCAGTCAGTCAGTCAGTCATTCAGTCCGTCAGTCAGTCAGCCAGTCATTCCGTCAGTCAATCAGTCAGTCAGTCAGTCATTCAGTCCGTCAGTCAGCCAGTCAGTCAGTCAGTCAGTCATTCAGTCCGTCAGTCAGTCAGCCAGTCATTCAGTCCGTCAGCCAGTCAGTCAGTCATTCAGTCAGTCAGTCATTCAGTCCGTCAGTCAGTCAGCCAGTCATTCAGTCAGTCATTCAGTCCGTCAGTCAGTCAGCCAGTCATTCAGTCAGCCAGTCATTCAGTCCGTCAGTCAGCCAGCCAGTCATTCAGTCCGTCAGTCAGTCAGCCAGTTATTCAGTCAGTCAGTCAGTCAGTCATTCAGTCCGTCAGTCAGTCAGCCAGTCATTCAGTCCGTCAGTCATTCAGTCCGTCAGTCAGTCAGCCTGTCATTCAGTCAGCCAGTCATTCAGTCCGTCAGTCAGTCAGCCAGTCATTCAGTCAGTCATTCAGTCCGTCAGTCAGTCAGCCAGTCAGTCAGTCAGCCAGTCATTCAGTCAGCCAGTCATTCAGTCAGTCAGTCCGTCAGACAGTCATTCAGTCAGTCAGTCATTCAGTCAGTCAGTCATTCAGTCAGTCAGTCATTCAGTCAGTCATTCAGTCAGTCAGTCATTCAATCAGACAGTCAGTCAGTCATTCAGTCAGTCAGCCAGTCAGTCAGTCATTTAGTCAGCCACTCAATCAGTCATTCAGTCAGTCAGTCAGCCAGTCAGTCAGTCCGTCAGTCAGTCAGTCATTCAGTCAGTCAGCCAGCCAGTCATTCAGTCAGTCCGTCAGTCAGTCAGTCATTCAGTTAATCAGTCAGTTCGTCAGTCAGTCAGTCAGTCCGTCAGTCAGTCAGCCAGTCATTAAGTCAGTCAGTTAATCAGTCAGTTCGTCAGTCCGTCAGTCAGTCACTCATTCAGTTAATCAGTCAGTTCGTCAGTCAGTCATTCAGTCCGTCAGTCAGTCAGCCAGTCAGTCAGTCATTCTGTCCGTCAGTCAGTCAGCCAGTCATTCAGTTAGTCAGTCAGTCCGTCATTCAGTCAGCCAGTCAGTCAGTCAGTCAGTCAGTCATTCAGTCAGTCAGTCCGTCAGTCAGTCAGTCATTCAGTCAGTCAGTCCGTCAGTCAGTCAGTCATTCATTCAGTCAGTCATTCAGTCAGTCAGTCCGTCAGTCAGTCATTCAGTCAGTCAGTCAGTCATTCAGTCAGTCATTCAGTCAGTCAGTCATTCAGTCAGACAGTCAGTCAGTCAGACAGTCAGCCAGTCAGTCATTTAGTCAGCCAGTCAATCAGTCATTCAGTCAGTCAGCCAGCCAGTCAGTCCGTCAGTCAGTCAGTCAGTCATTCAGTCAGTCAGCCAGCCAGTCATTCAGTCAGTCCGTCAGTCAGTCAGTCATTCAGTCAGTCAGTCAGTCAGTCCGTCAGTCAGTCATTCAGTTAATCAGTCAGTTCGTCAGTCAGTCAGTCAGCCAGTCATTAAGTCAGTCAGTCAGTTAATCAGTCAGTTCGTCAGTCCGTCAGTCAGTCAGTCATTCAGTTAATCAGTCAGTTCGTCAGTCAGTCATTCAGTCCGTCAGTCAGTCAGCCAGTCAGTCAGTCAGTCATTCTGTCCGTCAGTCAGTCAGCCATTCATTCAGTCAGTCAGTCAGTCATTCAGTCAGTCAGCCAGTCAGTCAGTCAGTCATTCAGTCCGTCAGTCAGTCAGCCAGTCATTCAGTCAGTCAATCAGTCAGTCATTCAGTCAGTCATTCAGTCCGTCAGTCAGTCAGCCAGTCAGTCAGTCATTCAGTCCGTCAGTCAGTCAGCCAGTCATTCAGTCCGTCAGCCAGTCAGTCAGTCATTCAGTCAGTCAGTCATTCAGTCCGTCAGTCAGTCAGCCAGTCATTCAGTCAGTCATTCAGTCCGTCAGTCAGTCAGCCAGTCATTCAGTCAGCCAGTCATTCAGTCCGCCAGTCAGCCAGCCAGTCATTCAGTCCGTCAGTCAGTCAGCCAGTTATTCAGTCAGTCAGTCAGTCAGTCATTCAGTCCGTCAGTCAGTCAGCCAGTCATTCAGTCCGTCAGTCATTCAGTCCGTCAGTCAGTCAGCCAGTCATTCAGTCCGTCAGTCAGTCAGCCAGTCATTCAGTCAGTCAGTCATTCAGTCCGTCAGTCAGTCAGCCAGTCATTCAGTCAGTCAGTCATTCAGTCCGTCAGTCAGTCAGCCAGTCATTCAGTCCGTCAGTCAGTCAGCCAGTCATTCAGTCAGTGAGTCATTCAGTCCGTCAGTCAGTCAGGCATTCAGTCAGTCAGTCAGCCAGTCAGTCAGTCAGTCAGTCAGTCATTCAGTCCGTCAGTCAGTCAGCCAGTCATTCAGTCAGTCATTCAGTCCGTCAGTCAGTCAGCCAGTCATTCAGTCCGTCAGTCGGTCAGCCAGTCAGTCAGTCAGTCATTTATTTGTTTTTTATTGATTTATCCGTTTTATTTTTTGATGTATTTATTTCTTTGCCTTTTTATTTTTATTTATTTGTTTACAATATGTTATGGGCATTTAACCTAATTCTTAAATTGAAATTTTGTTTCTTATGGAGTCTGATTGCTTGATGGTTGACATTTTATTGCTTTCTGAACTTTCAAAAGTGTTTTGTGAGTAAATAGACGTAGCGTGCGTCGCTAAATTGAAATGCGTCCTAAAATCTCTGCCACATCGATGGTACATTTGCCCTAAAGATTCCGCTAACTACTCTAATCCCTATTCCAAAATTATTATTCTCTCCGCAGTAAGCGAGCTTTGGAAAAATAAACGTTTAGGAGTGCCATATTTTCTGTCCATTTTGGAAAGTCAGCCCGTTTCATGGTACAACTGGTACTCCAAAGTTGGCATCAAGGAAAGAGAGAGATGTTTTTGTCACGGGCCGAAACGTCCTCCACTAAGATAAACCATTCATTTCCAATCAGACTGAGCCATTTCCCAAATGCTGCCGTTTTACTGGAGTCATCCCAAAGTTTTACACAGCTTGCACTTTCTTTCTTTCTTTTCGGCGAGCTGATATTTTCCAAAGAGTTATTCCCTTAGTTCTTCCTTTCCATAGATTCCATAGTTCCGTATTTGCTCACTTGCTTCCACGTTTTTTACTTAACTTATGATGCGGGTACATTTCTACATTATCACTGCACTCTTTTGGAAGGAACATTTTTTCACTTTATATAGTTATTTGCCATATCCTTAGCTGTTCTGTTGACAATACACCATTGCAATGGCCTCGAAAAGCTTCTTAGGTATGCGTAGCTGGAATACTTGAGGTATCAGCTACTCAGTAAGAACGTTTATAAAATTAAGTGTTTGTTGTCTATAGTGAAAAATTTTATAACAAAAATCAAATGTGCTGCACTCACATGACTTTCTCTACTCTCGTACTAACCATTCTTACAAACTCTTATTCCTATATCTTCTTCGTGTTAGTTGAGAGAAACATTTGCGGAAATTACTGTATTGCATATTTCCTTGAAGGTACAAGGGGAATATGGGAATACAGTAGGCTTTGAGCGATAGTCAAATCTTTTAAAGCTTTCAAATTCCGTTCTCCTTGCACGCATTCAAATCAGTGAACATCCTGATGCCCTCCATACATCTTGCGACAGTATTCTAGTTAGGTAAAGGGTATTTAACGGAGGGGACACCTCACACACTGCAACCTACGGGAGATGTGCCATCCCATAGGGGGAAGGGATGAGCTGAAGAAACCACAAAGGGTACAGGCTGCATGTGGATATGCCACAGTGTCGCACGAATGTTCCTAGGATTTGCCGGCTCGAAGATCCGTTCCGCTACTGGAGCTACCCAGAGAGGGCAATGAAGAACCCGGGAACCAAGGAGCCCTTTAGGGTAGTAGTCTCCAACTTTCTTATATGCTCGGGCACATTTAACTCGTGCCTAAGGAGGTGTGGGCGGCATTAGAACCACTGTCTAACTGTCCGCCCCGCTTATATAGCCGAAACCAATCACCTGCGAATTTTGTGGAATATACGCGTTTCTCGTAAAGTGACTTTGTCCCCAATTCCCGACAAGTTGATGTCTGAGGAAAGCAAAAATTACGGAAGAAGAGAGTGGGTATGAGTAAATCTGTCTTGGAATGATAAAAGCACATTTAGGGCAAAGGGAAGATACTCTGAAGGAAATAGCTTTGTCTTGAAATTTAAATTAATATTAGAAATCGTCGGAGCAAAAATTTGCTTATGATGGGTGCCAGACAAAAGAGTCTTCGAGGATACTCTTTCCTTTAAGTAAACATTCGGTTGCATCACACACCACGAAACTAGAACCACATCTGAATGGAAGGGAAGGGAATCATGGTAGGCACTCTGAGGCACAGTAGGCGCTCGACGGGAATCGAGCACAGTACCTCCCAAATGCGAGCTACACAAATTACGTGGAAACATCACACTCGATTGATATACGTAAAGATTTTTACTTTCTCTGCTAGGTATAGTAAAGTAGAGGAAGTATTGCACTCCACCCAAAAATTCGATGTCCAGATTTCACCGCAAATATTTGTTATGAGGTCTCCTGAATAAAAAAGCATTTTTAGAAAAAGGTCCGTGTGAGTGTCTTTGTGTGTGCGTGCCTGGACAGCATAACTCAAAACCGAAAAGTCGGTTAAAAACCAAAGTTGGTATTTAAGGTTAATGTCTTTCAAGGATGCCACACATAGATTTTGAAGAAAATTGCTTCACCCTAAACTACCCTTTACATGGAAATGTTTTGAAAAGTTTGAGTTTCTGAAAATGGCTCTAACGATTTACGCCATATGTTTGAGATATTGTTATGAGAAATGAAATGCATATCTTGAATTTTCTGGATATAGCCCATGTAGTCCTATTTACTTTAGATGACTTTTGCATAACTGGTAAACCGTAAGAGATAAGCCAAATCTTACTACACAGAAATGTAGATCTTGCTAAAATACACAAGTTATATAAACTTTTTTTTTTTTTTTTTTTTTTTTTTTTTTTTTTTTTTTTTTTTTTTTTTTTTGGTAGAATGAACCATTTTTGAGATATTCGTTGTGTGAGTTTTGGAGAACTTATACTTCTGTCAAATTGAACATCGTTATTTATTTTTCTATACGTTAGCCATGCAAGGAGAACGGAATAAGCTTTAAAAGATTTGACTATCGCTCAAAGCCTACTGTATTCCCACATTCCCCTTGTATTTACAAGAAAATAACTGGTTAATTTGTGCAAGTATTTATATCAACTAATATGAAGAGGATAGGGGAATAGGCGTTTGTAAGAATGGTTAGTACAAAAGTAAGGAAAGGCATGTGAGTGCAACACATCAGATTTTCTAATGAAGCTTCGTGGCTTTTAAGGATACCCATCTGTGAAATTTTGAAAATCTACAGTTTTCATTGGATTGATTTGAAATTTTAACACAACAATCACTGTATAATGAGGAGTAACTGTGCTTAATTTCATACATTTAGGCAGATTAGTTGCAAACATATTAATATTTTATTATCTTCTTTTTAATATTTGTATAAATGGTTCCCCATGATGCAATTTTGATTTGAAAAACTTAATAATTTTCAGTTATGTCCTGTAATAGAATGGTAGCAAATTGATGAGATAATTTTTTAATCTTGTTATTAGTTTGGATAAAAATAAATTTTAAAGTTTGAATTCATTATTTTTTTCATTTAAATTTTGAAATGTAAACTTTAAGATTTAATTACTCAGCAGTTATTCACTTTATGAAAAAATTATCTCATCATTTCTTCTTAATGTTGTTTCCAAGCAGGTACACCAAATTCCATGCATAAGTACTGAAAATTTCATCGTGTGGAGCATTTTAAAGAGCAAACAGTGCTACAAATAAAAACGTGGAAAAACTAAGTTTGAAGTCGTAGCAAGAATAATGGAACTGTATGGATTTAAATGGACACGACCACTTACAGGCAATCAGTTAGACGGCCATGTGACATAGATAAAAAGGCTGTAAGGCTGTAAAAAGCATATCAAAATAAAGCAGACGATTTATACTATTTGATAAAACAAAAATCCATTTTTGGTAATTTTGGAAATTTTTAGCCTTTTTTCACAGATGGGTATCCATAAGTGAGCAAATGTTAGGTGATTTTTCAGAGCTTTTCCCCCTCCCTTAGTTTGCTTGTCATATGCCAGCTTTTAACATGATCGTTGCTGTTATTTGTTTAATACTGAACTTCCATTATTCTGAATGTGTGGATAAAACTCGCCATAAGTGGAACAACTGAAACGATAAGTCGCCCTGTATAATCGCAAATAATACCGAGGCATTTTGAGAAAACTCCAACATTTTGTACACTGAATTTTTTACTTGACTTACCACATTAAAGGTTTTCATTGTAAGTGTTATTATATTAGTCCTCTTTCATTTTTATATGCGAGTTGTTAGTTAAAAGTTATGCCCCATTTTCAGGTTTTTCTTGGAAAAGTATTGCTTTGATAAAAAAAAAAATCACTTGCCGGCACATCGGCAACTGTGATGAAAACAAAATTCTCTGTCATGATTTTTCTCAATTGACTGATGAATATTTTTGTACCTCCGTTCCTCTCATTCTCTTTGTGTTTTGCTTTTTCTTTGTTTCACGATTCTTTATTTTTTCTCGAAGATTACCATCAAAACGAGGACATATAACAAGAAGAATCTAAAGCAGCTTCTACGGTCTTGTGTTTTTTTCATGCTCTAAGTGGACGCTTTTGATACAGAATAAACAGAGATCGTACTACACGCATATGCCTACTTTTATCATTTCATTTACAAAGAAAAATCTCAACTCCTTTGCCAGGAGCTACATTTGACGAGCCTTTAATGAACCAAAGCCTCTTGGTGCTCTCGTCCTGCACTTTTTTCCGTTACATTTAGCAGAATGCTTTCAGTGTTTCAAAATTCTATGGTTGCCTGGAAACGATACACACCATCCATCCCAGTAATTAATCTTCAAGCACAAACACAATAATGTACTGGGTTTTTCAATTATCTCTCACACGAACGCGAAACTCGGCAGGCTGAAATTATAAACTCCGATTTAACTGACACTCACCTTCGCAGCAAGCTTCACTGGAGCCTAAAGGGGGAAATGAAATATCCTTCAAAATTGGTCTGCGTTGAAATCTATACCTCGCAGTAATTACCTACGTTGATGCCTAAAACACCTTCCGAGTTCAGTTTTCATTTGATTGCTGCAGTTGATCGAAGAAGTAGGTCCAACTGTGATTTTATTTTCACAGTCATTAATTGTTCTGTTTTTTATTTTATTTCATTGTTTTTCACAGCCCCTAATTGTTCTGCTTTTTATTTTATTCATTTGTTTTTCACAGCCCCTGATTGTTCTGCTTTTTATTTTGTTTTATTGCTTTTTTCTTTCACACTAAAGAGCGATTAAATTTATTCCGCAAACCTTGCAGAAAATTTAAATGCAAGACATAGCTTTCTTGGTAGAACCAAGTATTTTGATAGACATGAATATTTCTAGAACCACTGAAATAGTTCTTAGCACACAGGGTGATCGTTCTGAACACATTCATTATTTCGAAATACAAATTAATACTTTCTTTTTGCTAACCTTTTCCAACATCGGACGGTGAGTGACTGAAATGGGTGAAATTACCCTCAAATGAGCCCGAGATCCATAGATATTTAAGTTACCCGACATTCGTCTTCTCAGGATAAGAGAAAACCTCGGGGAAAAAAAAAAACTCATCCGGATAACTTACCCTAAGCGAGATTCGAACTCGCGACCTCTTGAACGTCAGGCACACGCTAACACAAATGAATACTGCATTACAGTGTCAGAGGCTAATATAAGTAAAACCTACCTCATTTTATTAATCATGTGTGTATGCATATATACAGGGTGTAAATGAATAACACCGCACGACTTTGATGCCTAAAACCACCTTCCGGGATCAGTTTCTATTTGATTGTTTGCTGCAATTGATAAAAGAAGCAGGTGTGATCCAACTGTGATTTTATTGTTCTCACAGCCCTTGATTGTTCTGCTTTTTATTTTATTTCATTGTTTTTCACAGTCCTTAATTTTTCTGCTTTTTATTTTGTTTTATTGCTTTTTTTCTTTCACAGTAAAGAGCGATTAAATTTATTCCAAAGACCTTGCAGAAAATTTCAATGGATGACATAGTGGTATGCTCTCTTGCGAGAACTAAGTACTTTGTTAGGGGTGAATATTTCTAAAACTACCGAAATAGTTCTTAGAACACAGGGTGATCCTTCTGAGCACATTCATTATTTCCAAATACAAAAGAATACTGAATTCCAGTGTTACGTGCTAATATAAATTAAAACCTACCTCATTCTATTAATCATGTATGTGTGTATGCATATATAGGGTGTTAATGAATAACACCACACGAGCTTTACTGGAAACCTATGGTCTAGGCTTAAAAATTACAAAACTGCCTTAAAATTGCTTAGGTGTATGCACGCCACTGATCATGTCCTGTGACGTATAAAAAGAACACAACTGGACGGCTTACGTAGCCTAAGTATTTAGGCATATCTTACCAGGATAGCGAAGGTATACGTGGATTAGGGCTTGGGTTCAAACCCCCTTAACCGTGTGCTGTTTTGTTCCGTTTTCTTTCTTTCTTAAGTACATGTTGAATTTAATTTAATTGCAAAGCGAACGGAACTTGAAGACTATAAAAGATTTGACTATCACTCAAAGCCTACTGTATTCCCATATTCCCCTTGTACCTACAGGGAAATATGCAATAAAAGAACACGAAGACGATAGACGAGTGAGTGAGTGAGTGGTTAGGGTTTAAGGGCCCGTCGACAGCTAGGTCATTAGAGCCCCTCGATAGACGAATAAGAGGTTATAAGAATGGTTAGTGCAAGATTAGAGAAAGTCATGTGAGCGCAACACATCAGGTTTTAAAAATAAGGGACACATTATTATTGTCCCCAAAATGAATGACAAATAATTATATGGATAGTTTTTGCTGAAGATTATCTTAGATTGATAATATGGCCACTTTTGGCGAACCCCTTTCATACAGAAACAAATTGCAGCTAACTAGCGGAAAGGCAGATAGAATTCGAAAATCAAATTTCGTAATCAAATATGCAATGGGAAGCTTCTGGTAGTTAGCTGAAATTATTACGTAATCAAATAACCTCTTCAACGTTGTTACAATGAATAATGGCAAAATTGCAGCTAATTTCTGATCTGCTGAAACTAAAAACGTTAATGAAAAACAATGGTTTTAGCCAGTTTAGAAGGAATGCTATTGATTTCTGGTCGGTGGTCTAATGCGAATGAAAATTAAAAATAAAAGGTTTTGCGGACTTTTTCAGCTGTGCTAGCTCATGTTTATATACCCATGAAGCCCTTTGTATAACATTGGTAAAATTAATGTGATAATGCAGGCAATGAAGCATGGGACGCAGGTTCTGTTGCGGGAATAAAAACACAAAAAGCAACACTGTCAAAATGCGTGCTAATGCAATATTCGTGCAGGCCCACATCCCGGCTTGCTTCAGAATAATCTCGGCTTGTCGTACAGTGATTGGCAGCACCGCACACCGGCGGCTTCCTCATTAAACTTTGACATGCCATATATCATCATCAATAACGTTAAACTTTGCAAGCCAAAAAGCAATTGTTTGGAAGCGCCTAATTGATGTACCTATAATGCTTAATGTTTAAGTCAGAATAAGATGTATGCAGTTCAGTGTTCGTAAATTGCGCTTTTATACCCGAAATATTCACTGTCAAAGCCATTTTCACTTTCTCTACTGCGTATAGTAAGTAGAGGAAGTATTGCATTCCACCGAAAAATTCGATGTCGAGATTTCGCCGGAAATATATGCTTTGAGGCCCCCTGAATCCAAAAATGTATTTTTAGAAAATTGTCCGTGTGTGTGTGTGTGTGGGTGTGTGTGTGTGGGTGTGTGTGTGTGGGTGTGTGTGTGTGGGTGTGTGTGTGTGGGTGTGTGTGTGTCTGCCTGTGGACAGCATAACTCAAAAACGAAAAGTGGTTAAGCGACACTGGGAGTGAAATTTCAAAGTTCCACATTTCCTGATAGATTTTTCTGAAATTTCTGCTGTGTTTGTATTTATATTAGAATAGGAGGTACACCAAATTTCATTAAAATTGGATAATTCGTTTATGATATATAAATTATTTTATGAATTTAATAGACTCGCGTCTATTGACTTTTCAAAATTCATTTATATTGGCAGAACTGATACTATGAAACATGGGTAACAATTGTATGAAGAGATATTTCAAATACGTTTGCTAATTATGCTGTACATACTTTTTTATAACAAAGAAAATTTAAAGGTTATTGATTTTTTTCGTACAAAAAAAAATGGTTTTGGGATTCATGTTAATGATAACATCAATATTGAAGCATAGTTTTTTTCAGCTGCTATTTATTAATACTTTTGGAAATTTTCATTGAATTTGAAGGAAAACTCAGACGCGACCTTCTTTTGGAATGTGCAGAAATGTAGTTTTGAGAAAACCAGGCTTTTATATAGGAACATGCTGTGTACGTTAAGGGAAGAGCGCTATTTGAAAGGGCCGTAATGGCCACATGGAGTGGGGGATATGAAAAATGTTAGCTGATCCAAATGCACAGGTGTTCCAGGAATATTTTAAGGTAAAAAAACAATTTTCGACTTTTTGACAATTTTGACCAAAATTTCACTCCCAGTGTCCCTTAAAAACCAAAGTTGGTATTTAAGTTTAATGTCCTTCAAGGATGCGACACGAAGATTTTGAAGAAAATTCCTCCACCATGGAAATTTTTTCGAAATGTTTTATTTTCTTGTGATTGGCTCTAATGATTTTGATTAAAATGCCATATGTTTGAGAATTTTATGACATAAAAGTTCAAGATATACATTTCATTTGCCATAAAAATATCTCAAAGATATGGTATTTTAAATTTTGGAAAAAAAATTTCATGTAAAGGGTAGTTTATGGTAGACGAATTTTCTTCATGATCTTCGTGTTGCACCCTTGAAAGACATTAAACTTAAATACCAACTTTGGTTTTTAACCGACTTTTCGTTTTCGAATTGTGCTGTCCACAGACTGACAGACACAGACATACAAATACAAAACATATTTGGGTGGAATGAGATACTTTCTCTACTTTACTGAACGTAGTAGAGAAAGTAAAAATAACGTAACTTACTTTTGAGACACCCTTGGTGTATACAAGTATGCAAAGTTAGGTTTAAACACGGCCATTTAATAACCATCCCAAAGAGACAAACGCCATATACATGATTAAATGCACTCCAAATCTACAAAAGGAATATAAGGGATACTGACAATAGAGATTCCAGGTATTATTGAAGCTAACATAGAACAAAATTAAACTGTTAATAATTCTATTTGTGTGGATGCTACAATTGTACTACAAATTGGCCGAATTGATCAATATACACAGGAAGATGTATTTTATTGAAATCAGCATGATTGCATGGTAACTGGTTTAATCGTTTTGGAACAGTCTTCAAAGGAGAAAGTTTTCCTGTTTTCTCGTCCACAGCACGCAAACATCAGGAAACTTTGAGTGGCAACAGACCAATAATTAATTACTTCTTGCCCTCGGAAACTTTTGGTGGACGACATGGAACAAATGCCTCGGTCAGCATAGTTTAAATGAATGAACACCAGTTTGTTACCGTCTTCCAATCACTGGAAACAAAAACGAGTGTCATTCGAATTTCAATATTATTGCAATATTCACCGCGCAATGTAAAAAGCCTAATCATTTCATACATTTCACTGAATATGAACACAGAATGTAGTGACGTTGAATAGCACATATACCGAGCGAGGTTGCGCAGGCGTTAGAGCATGTGATTCGCATTCAGAAGGTCATGGGTTCAATCCCAGCGATCGCCTTCCTGCCCCGTGTGTTCTTTCGGGGTTCCCCTCTGGACCAGTAGGCAAATGCTGGGAAGGTTCCTTTTATCCCTCGAATTTCCTCTCTCTTGATTTCACTTCGCCAGTTGGCTCTTTCAGAGTTGCAACAAGCGATACGTGTGTTGGAGATGCATGGCAGGGAAAAATGATGTTCTTAGTGACTCCGTCACCCAGAATTGGGCGGCCTCCAAGTCTCTAGTCTCCCTGTGGGAGGCCCTCGTACTGGAACCGGTAGGGACACTGCCCTCCACTCTGTCTTGGCTCCTGCATCGCCCGTCGTCTTCCTCCTTTCACCTCGTGCCCCGTTGTTGTTGTTGTTGTTGTTGTTGTTACCTACATTTGCCTAGCTACTCTTATGGCGGGTCGGGTGATGGGAGTCCAACAAAGTCAAGTATTACTTTTCTGGAGTAAAATACCTCCCGGGCTTGTAGGCCGTGGTTGACATGTAGGAATTGTTCCTGACGTTTCGCTCAAGTCTGCGTCGAGCATCTTCAGAGGACCCAACGATGACCACGGCCTACAAGCCCGGAAGATACTTTGTTCCAAATGGGCACCGCCGGTGAAAGCCTAAGCAGTTACTCAAGTTTTACTGCTTGTTCGATTTATTCCAGTTAAGTAAACAACAAAAAAGAGCTGCTAACCAGTCACCATTTATTCTTATCCGAACCACTTTGCAATTGCGCAAATTACATAGTATTTCCCATTAACTTCCTTCCACATCTGAGTCCACACTTCCCTCCCACGCTGACCCTCGTGGAATGGACCGCTTGAAGATCAGAATGGGAAGAACGTTTCTCGGAGTCACCCATATTTTGTAATCCACCAGATAGACGCTAATTTTCCCACGATCACATATGATGTATTTTTCCTTAGTGTGTTTAGTGCCTTATATAAATGAAATCATTCGTGTGTTCTTCTCTAGCAAACCTCGACTACTTTAGGAATTCCGAGTTATCTGCATCACTTTCCAATGTTACGTGCCTGACTCACTCCAACTACTAATTCACTTCCCCCTTTGCACTTCGGTAGCTTATTTATTCTACATTGATAGATTTTCTCAGCTACCTTGTGTGGTCATGTTGCTAACTTACTTTGTCAGACAACTTCCTCTGCAAGTATTTCTGATTACATGGATCCATACATGATACTCTGATATTTATTATTCGAATAGTTATTTACATACCTATTCGTCCTCTCATTCTATATTGTTTCTTAATAATAATACAGCTATTCTTATTTCCTCCATTGTTTTCTTTCTCTAACCTGTACATGGTAGGAAGAGAAGGTATTGCATTCTATCCAATAATTCGATTCCGACATTTCAATGGAAATATAAATTTTGAGACCCTGAATCAGAAAGAAGTATTTTTACAAAAAGGCCCGCGTGTGTGTGTGTGTGTGTGTGTGTGCGCGCGCGCGTGCCTCTGTGTTTGTAAACAGTTTGTAAACAGCAAAAAATTGGTTAAATACCAAACGTTGTAATTAAGTTCAACATTTACAAACATGACACAGGAAGATTTTTTTAAAATCCTACCAACACGAGCTATCCTTTACATTGATAGCTTTTCGAAAATGTTAATTTTCTCAAAAGTGGCTCTAACGAGTTTGATTAAAGTGCCAATATTTAAGTTATTTTCATGACAAATTTGTTGTGAACAACTAGTTCTGAGAGACGTTCGTATAACTAGTAAAATGTGATAGACGTGATTTTTTTGTGGAGCTAACCATTTTCGAAATATTCCTTGTTATTGTTCAAGGGCATATACTTCTGAAATAGGAGATCGGTATTCGTTGTTTCTCTTGGCCATGCATTGACATCACCTGGCGACCAGCACTGAAAAGCTCTGATTGTAGTTTAAGTGTACACCGAGGTGAAAAAGGTGATCTTCTAAAGTATTGAAGTTGGAGAACTATTTTTTGCAGGGGCATTACTAGCAGCCAAAGATATGTGTGTACCGAATTTCATTGTAATATTTAATCACATTCTTGATATACTAATTAATTTATATCAATTTGATTGGGTAGAATCAAAATCTATCTGCTCCAACAGATGTTGGACAACAGTTGATTTTTTTTTAATTGCATCTCTTATTACCTGTGTAACAACTTAAAGGATGGAAATTATGATATAGTGAATAGCTTTTCTTTAAAAAAAATTAAAAGCGTAAAGTGTAAAAATGCCATAAAAACAGCGCATTATTATATTAATTATATTTTTAAAAAAGAAGGTATAAGAAATATCAAAATTCCTATGCTACATTTTATTAACCATATTTTAAATATATCGGAAATAAAATTTAGATTTTTAGCAATATTTTTGTGGGAGAAGATGGATTTTTAGTATGACAAAGTAACAAAAAATTGTTTCCGAGAAAAATGAGTTGAAATTTGAAATGGAAGGCAGAGGCGTACCACTTTTAAAATGGCTTCCAAAATATGTGTTTCCCCCTCCCTAGGGGATTAAAACTTCGCAGATATATTCTTTAAGGCATGGTGCATTTTTTGCAATAAAAATCCCAAAATCGATGTTTATGACCAAACAGGTTAAAATATCACTGCGCTGTCCCTGTAATTTATCTCCTATTCCCATTGTACCTACAAGGAAATGTGTAATAAAATAAGATATCAAATGTGTATCTCAATTAAGGTACATTAGATAGGAAGGTAAACGTTTGTAAGACTATATTTTTGCAGAACGTTTAAAGAAAATCATGTGAGTCCAATGTATCCTAATTTTCTTTTATATAATTTCTTTATATCTAACGTGAAGTAGGCGTCCGCCAAATTTGGTCTCCTTATATCCCTAAAGATGAGGCCGAAGCAAAAGGATCCTCGTATTTACATCTGTAGGAGACCAAAGTATAATCGTTCCAAGAAACTTTTCAAAACCGGTTGAAACGCTGGGATCAAAGGGGATTACTTGGGAAGAGTTTAACTCACCTAGTTATTAGACAGTTAGTATAGCAATTTATTGATCACACCTGGATTAAAATTAACGGGCCATTTGATTCTATCTGCTCACAGGAGAAATCGCATATTTTATAACTCAAAATGTAATTGTGAAAAGATGAGAGAATAAGGTAAAGGAATCTGTACGATTTTGTGAGATATTATGGAGTACCTGCGAAGCGTAAAATGTTTCCTTCTCCACTCATCCAGGTCCTTCTTCCAAGTCTCTATAGAAGGAGAGAAGTAAAGACATTTTAAGTTGAGATGCGAAGAAAGTAAGAAAGAAAATTATTTGTGCACTTTAGAGACAAAATGTAATTGGTGCTTCTCGACTCTCCAGGAGAGAGTGATGAGAAAAGAAGTAAGCCAAAGGAAGAGGAAGGGGGATATTCGAAATAGTACGATGTCATGGCAAGAGACGAAATGTAATCCAGTAAACACGTAAAAGCGAAGAACGTATGGAAGGAAAAGTTGTCGTGGCGTTACTGCCTTCTAAAGCCCTTCACTTCCAACATTCACTGAGAGTGATGGAATGGAGAATGAGAAAAGTTCTAATGTAATTTTTGGAATAATATACGGCTTCCACGTCCATGCATTCTCCAGTTCTTTTGGATACAGAGTCTGTAATAATTTGGCAGTTTTCCTGGAAGTAGACTACTTGCAATGCATTGCCCATTCATTATATGTGCATACAAGATGGAAAACGTATATGTATGCTTTGGAATAGCCCATCGAAATAAGGGCGCTAATGACCTAGAAGTTGAGCGCCCTTAAACCAAATCCAAATCCCATCGAAATAGTCTTTTTTTTTAATTTCTCTACTACGTATATTAAAGTAGAGGAAGTATTGTATTCCACCCAAAAATTCGATGTCAAGATTTCACCGGAAACATGTTTTGAGGTTCTCCGAATGCAAAAAAAAAAAAAAAAAATTCATTTTAACAAAAAGGTCCGTGTGTCCGTCAGTCTGTGAACAACATAACTCAAAAACGAATAGTCGGTTAAAAACCAAAGTTGGTACTTAAGGGACACTGGGAGTGAAATTTGAAAGTTCCACATTTCTTGTTAGATTTTTCTGAAGGTTCTGTGTTTGTATTTATGTGAGAATAGGAGGTATACCAAGTTTCATTAAAATTGGATAATTCGTTTATGATATATAAATTATTTTATGAATTTAATATTGACTTTTCAAAATTCATTTGTATTGGCAGAACTGGTACTATAAAAATGGGCAACAATTGTATGAAGAGATATTTCAAATCTGTTTGCTGATTATGCTGTACATATTTTTTAATAACAAAGAAAATTTAATCTTAAAAATTATTGGGTTTTTTTCATACAAAAAAAAATGTTTTTGGAATTCATGGTAATCATAACATCAATATTGAAACATAGTTTTGTTTGGCTGTTATTTGTGAATACTTTTGGAAATTTTCATTGAATTTGAAGCAAAACTCAGGCGCGACCTTCTTTTGGAATATGCAGAAATGTAGTTTTGAGAAAAACAGGCTTTTATATAGGAGCATCCTGTGTACGTTAAGGGAAGAGTGCCATTTGAAAGGGCCGTAATGACCACATGGAGTGGGGGATATGAAAAATGTTAGCTGATCCAAATGCACAGGTGTTCCAGGAATATTTTAAGCTAAAAACGCAATTTTCGACTTTTTGACAATTTTGACCAAAATTTCACTCCCAGTGTCCCTTAGGTTCAATGTGTTTCAAGGATGCTACACGAAGTTTCAGAAGAAAATTCCTTTACCCTAAATTACCCTTTATATGGAAAATTTCGCGAAAATTTTTATTTTCTTGAAAATCACTCTAACGATTTTGATTAAAATGCCATATGTTTGAAATATTTTGATGGAAAATGAAATGTATATCTGGAATTTTCTGGCTATATTCCATGTAGTCCTATTTACTCTGGATGACTTTTGCATAACTGGTAAACCGTAAGAGACAGACCAAATCTTACTATACAAAAATGTAGATCTTGCTAAAACAAACAATTTATGTCCAAATAAATTTTTTGTAGAGTGAACCATTTCGGAAATATTCCTTGATATGTGTGTGAGCTTTGGAGAACTTATGCTTCTGTCAAATGGAACATCGTTATTCATTTTTGTATATGTTAACCGTGCAAAGAGAATGGAAGTTGAAAACTTTAAAAGATTTAACAATCGCTCAAAGTCTACTGTATTCCCATATTCTCCTTGTACCTACAAGAAGCTAAGCAGTAAGATAATTTCTGAAAGTTTTTATCTCAACTAACACGAAGGAGATATAGGAATAAGAGTTTGTAAGAATGGCTAGTACAAGAGTAGAGAAAGTCGTGTGAGTGCAACACATCAGATTTTTATCACAGAGACTAACTTCATTATCACAGTTTTTGGTGATCATTATGTTTGTATTTTTCATGAAATTTCCTAATTTGCTGTATTTTGTATTGTTTTTTTCACCACCGTGCTACCAATGCTACCGGTAATCGTACCATTTACTAGGTCATTTATGTACTATAGAAAAACCTCCAATCCGTCGGCAGTTTTGGTAGAGCGCAACTCCAGGCAAGTTACTTCTTTTTCGCTCCCGGTGCATTATTTACTGAGCTGATGAAACGCTATGATGTTCGCACGATGGGGCTTTGGTAGGCTTGAGATTGGTGGTGAGTATATTGGATATCGCTCGCCACGGGGTTACGTCCGCCTATCTGCACTCAGCAGGAAACTTGAACTTACTAGAGATGAAAATGAACAGGCGCATCCATGTTCTGTGTTCACTACGCTAGACAGAGACCGACTCCACGAAATATTATCTCTATATTATAAAGCCAAAATAAAGGACAAACCATCTTCTATATTAATGGATAGAAATAGATTTTTCAAGGTTTTTCAGCTTTTCACATTATAAGTGTTTTAAAATTGTACCATTTACAATAATTTTTCGCGTGTGTTGAGTGATCAGTATAAAGCAGAACAGGTGTCACCGTTCTTAGCCTGCTGGCGGTGATGTGCGAGGCTTCAATGTCTGATGGAATTGTACGTGTTTGTTAGTTGACGTAATGCAGTACTATTAATTGAAATGAATCTTCGAGTACAGGTATTCTGTTCCCTTAAAAGCATTCATTTTGATTCATATCTTAGAGTGCCGTAAGGAGATTATTTCAACAGCAATTTCTGATATTCAAGTTCCAAATTGACATACGATTCATAGATTAGTAAATAAGTTACGTGAAACAGAAGTTTTCTTGATAACAAGCGTAAGAAACCAGGCACAGTATCCACAGAAGAAATTCTAGATAACATTTCACACGCTCTGGAAAGGTCTGCTAGAAAATGACTTCGAAGTCTTTCCCAACAAATGGAAACTTGCTATGGCTTCTGTTCAAACGGCTAAAAAGTTACCCAGGTTAACACTAGCATTACTCCATAACCTAAATTATCAATTACTTCGTCACCACCACTAGTAACAAAATATGTGAGCAATTATTAAAACTATTTGACTTTTTTTTTTTTTTTTTTTTTTTTTTTTTTTTTTTTTTTTTTTTTTTTTTTTTTACTTTTTTACATCAAATTATCCAACGGGGAAGTACTTTATGACCACCTTGACATATGGCAGAATTTAATACTCTAAATTTAGTATGTAGAGGCAGTAAGGGATATTCGATGGTGTTTAATGCATGATATACCAATGTCTCCAAAGGCTTTCATTACTGCTGTGTTTATCGGAAATCATTTGCTGTTTATAATATTCCTAGTTTATTGTGTAAGCATGAGCTTTCCTGTGCCATAGTACATTTTTATCTTTAACCAGCCAGTATTTCCCTATGACATCGTTTGAAAACGTAGGCAATAAACAGGAAACGCTTTCATAACTCTGTTGACACATTTGCTGTTGCCAGTTTTTGAACGAACTCCAACTTACCGTTCAACATATATAATTACGATAATGGTAGACAGAAGAAAGACTTTTAATTGCATGTCACAAAGAAATGAATCAAACATCAGAATAAAATGAGCATCGGAATACCGGGAATGTTTTCACTTCATAATAAATGAAAAACAAGAGAAACGTCTCTGCTAAACCAGATGTTAGAAAGTAAACCTGCGTATGATTTCAACGGAAATTAAAACCTATCTTCCATAGCTGTTACTCATATGGAATTCACACTTATTTTTTCTTAAATTAAAGAGTGATCTGAAGCATGACTGGGTAATAGACTATAATAATATTTATTTTAAGATAAACTGCGGGTTACAAAAAATGAGGGAGCGCAATTATTCACAGAGAATGACTTCTGATCCAAATACTTGTACCCGCATAATAGAAGGGTGTGCATAATAAGTGTATTTGGAAACAATATAACGTCTCCGAGTTCGATTCCCGGTGCCGGCGGTACCAGCTGGGAGATCAGTGGGCCTCGTTAGATCCCTGAGGGTGGCCTCTGGTTGCGAAGACCGCATATACCGACCAGGAAAGACTGAGGGGCTGACTGCTGACCACGTCCCAACCTTCAGTGGTACATCCCACTCAGGACGCCTGTGATGAGCAATGGTGGGTGACGCAGCGGCCGGGTGGTAGGCATTGGGCACGAAAGGGCTGTTATGGTTGCGGGGTTAGTTTTAGAACGTCTCCTTGAAGGACTGTGTATGTTGCCAAACCCCTTCCGAGAAAATCACATACTGGAATACAGGGCGTGTCTTTCTAAATTCGCGTCGTTTCAGTCGCGTTTTAACAGTAGTACAGAAGTATTTGCCGTGATCAATTATCGGAAGTTAGTAGCGCACAAAGACTGCGCTCGAGCTACGTAGATATAGCGATAAACTCAGCTTAACATTTCTGCGACTAACGGCAATATACACTGCTTAAACTGTAAAGTCTTGACACTTTGCAAGTTAGGAGATACGACTCTGTAGTTACCATTTCGGGGCAAGTTGCTACAAATAGATCATATTAGCTTTCATTAAACTTATCGTCAACTGGTGTTCGTCGCGAGGAGGTTAACTTGGCTTGGTTGCGAATTTTTCGCATGTTTACCTGTTTCAACGGGACCCTACTCCTCTTTGTGCGACAACCTTTTGCCAGCCCGTCATATGCTGTTAGCATTCCTCTCCAGCGCACCTTCAAGACTCTCTGCAGCTGCCTGCCAGACTTGTGGAGGTCTTGGCGGACGACAAACAAACAGTCAAAAGAATTTTTAAGTTTTTAGCAGAGAGTAACATGAGTTGGAGTGTTTGAAACTTTAGATATCTAGCTTTATACTCTTTGAGATCTTTATAACTTTGTTTTAATTCTGACTTTTACTCCTGTGCTATACAAATTGTTCTCCAACAATTATTAAATCTTCCCTTAAATAAATTTAACAAGGCAGTAATTCTTTCGGATTCTAAAACTGTAATTCAGGGAATATGTTCAAATACTACAAAGAAGTCAACAAAAATTAGAGAATGCTACAAAATGTTAACACAACTCCAAAAAGTTAATAAGACTGTTCATCTCCAATGGATTCCAGCACACTGTGGAGTCATGGGGAATGAAGCTGCAGACTCACTTGCAAAGAAAGGCACAACAATAAAACAAAAGTCTAAATTCAATTTCTCATATTCCTCAATAAAACGCTTGATCATTAAAAAATTTTCTCATTCATACCTACAAGAAATAGAAACAAATGCCAAAGATAAAAAATGGATACACTACTTTCCAACCCAGATATAATCCCCCAGAGACCAAGGAAAACAGCGTTTGCAGGCTTCCGACTATTGACAAATCACGACTGCTTAGCAAGTCATCTCTACAGAATAGGTATCTCAGCTTCACCAATATGTGTCCTGTGTAACGATCCAGCAGAAATGGACGAAGACCACTTGAAGACCTGTGAAGCATTAAGATCAGAAGAAACTACAGTTCAAAAGTATTGGAAAGCACGAATGCTAATGGTTTCATTGCCAGATGCAAGGCACTAAAAACAACTTTTCCTCCTGTTTTGTATATTTATGTATATATTTTCCTTTTTACTAGTAATTTTGTTTTTTGTTGAAGTTTATATTGTTGCTCAACTACATAGTCATCAGCGCCCTTAAACCTGCATCTCTCTCTCCTAAGTGGTGTTGTTTATCTCCCCATACACACCCCAAGAAAAAGGTGTATTCATTCAACACTGCAGCAACTGGCAGCAAATACATTGGAGAACAACAACAGCCATATGCTTCTGTGTTCCAGATACTTCGTGATAGTTTTGCAGTTCAAAAGATATCTAAACCGGAGAACTGATAGCTGAGAAGTATAACATTCAGTTAATTAATCAACAGCTCAGCTGCGAAAAACATTTAAAGCGAATATTGGCGAGTTTCCCTGGCAAGAGGCGCGCGTGACTCTGAATCAATAATTCAATATCGCCAACATTAGCGTCATTAAGTCTTAGCAACCCTTTTCCTCATTTGCAAGGTTAAGGTGGAGGGTTGCTCTCTCGTCCATCATCCCTTACTTTAGTGCGTATCAACAGATAATTCTGCGCCAGGCGCTCAAATATATTACTGAGAATTATTTACTTCAAGCTTTCAACAACCCAAGACGACACCAAATCATGCAAATGAATCTCGAGCCGGCTGCATTCCGAGCAAGGAACATCTCTGAAAATCTTATTCAGTCGAAGTCGAAGTATCTCTACGCACTGTGATTTACATTTGTTGTAATAGATGCTTAAA